>CAAKMY010122174.1:0-17278 GCA_901111285.1 Corrigiola litoralis | reverse complement strand
CCGAAGCTTATCTGACCCGAAAATGACTCGATCCGAACTGACCCGACCCGAACCCGATCCGAATGACCCGATTGCCAGGTCTACTTCTAAGTCCCACTGTCGGTAAATTCCCACAATTTCCAAGGGTATTTATGTCATCTTACGTCATCCCTCTCATCTCAACAGCGACCCCCACTCACTAGTGGTCATCTTTGGTAAACAGTTCTAAATTGAAATCGGATTGGTGGATTAATATAAGAAGCTAAGAAGTGTGAGTCGTGGAAAATCAGCTTAAAAGCAATCTGTTAGAAAATAAACGTGTTATAAAACTTGGAAATTCACCTTCTTGTAAAACAATACTACAATTCTTAAATACCACTATATAAGTTTTCAAAAAATGTCACTTTACAATAAAGTACTACCAACTACCGTCAATCAATTAACTTTTAAATGTCATCTTACATAGTTACTACCGTTAATATAACGTTATCCAACCATCTTCTAATCCAACCCGCTATTTGTGTTTGCCAAACATGCCCGGTACATGCTAAGTGGTATTCAAATTAGACGCACCCCTCTCACATGTACAATCATAATCGGCTTATCCATAGAGTCCAACAAATTACATCGGCGTGTTGTACGAGTTTGTGTCATATCAAGTATAATCAAGATCTAAAAACACTCAACCTAAACCCAATTTTCTTTAACTTTCATATCGTAATCGTGTCAAATTTATGCTAATCCAAGTATTTAAAGACTCCTAAATTTCACCATGCTAATTTCATAGTTCATGTCGAGTTTTCGAGCCCCCCGAATGGCTCATATGAAAGGGTGACAATGTGACAATGACCCTGCGCTATCATTGTCCCTTCCCCTCAGAAACGACAAAAATGACAGTGGCATTTCTCGTATTTCCCCCACAACTTTACGCCCTTTTTCAGAACATAACTCCCCATTAACTTGTTCACTTCTCCTCACTTCTTCCCACTCACACAAAGCACAAAAAAACCAACTTAAACAACTCAAACTAAGTACAAAACAACACCCTTAATCCCACCGGAAAACCACCCTTCCTTGTCGGAAAACCGCTTTCCAAAACCACCCAACTCAAGTTACCATATTTACAAATGGAGGTTGTTGTTGTGTTTGACTACGAGCTCAAAGCTTGCGGCATAGTGTAGTTTTTTCCATCTTAAAATTCTATTACACTATTGCTGTTGTCGTGTCACATTATCTGTTCGTCGTACTTGTTCGGGTGCTTTAGGACTACGCGTTTGCAACAAGTACTCGTAATGGAAAAGAGAAGTCTAACAGTGGAGAATTTGGATCCATTAAGGAAGAGGAGCGGGGGGTTGAGGACTAAACAAGCGGGGAGAGGTTCGTGCCGCGGTAGTTAGAGTGACTGATATACGAAAACTATGTATTATCCTCGGCATTTGGTGTTCTGAAGCTCTTTCCGTTTTTTCTTACTTTGTGTTTTTCGCTCCGAATAAGAAGATTTGAATTTGGTGTAATTGTTGGATTTGAAGAAGATTATAAGAAGATTGAGGTATTGTTTGTTCGTCGTATTCGTGTTGAGAAAGAAAGCGATGGGGTACTTGTTGAAGGAAGCTCTGAAAGCTCTTTGTGGTGTTAATCAGTGGTCTTATGCTATTTTTTGGAAGATCGGTTGTCAAAACCCGAAGTATGAATTTCTATTCAGTTTTCGTTGTTACTGTGTTGGTGTTTTTAACTGTTTGAATTATGTTTTGTTGGTTATGTGGTTATTTTTCGCATCTAATATGTTGCGAGCTAGTTTAGTTAGTAAAGTCGTTGCGATATTGTACCCCAGATGGCCATGCCTAGAGATTGTTCCTAGTACGTAGTAGTTCATAAGGTGCATCCAAAGTGGGATCAATATGTACAATATTTTTTTGTTTTATAATTATTTTAATATTTAAAATTGGAGTGTGATTATGGGTGAAAAGAATTATGGATATAAATATTGTAAGGAATGTCTATGGTTAAAAAGAGTTATGTGGTTATTAGATGCGAGCTAGCTTAGTTGGTAAAGTCGTTATTAGATGCGAGTACCTCGGATGGCCATACCTAGAGATTGTTCCTAGACTTCATGAGGTGCATCCAAAGTGGGATCAATATGTACTCTTTTTATTTTTAATTATTATAGTATTTCCATAGGAGTGTAATTATGGGTGAAAAGAATTATGGATAAAATATTGAATGGAATGTCTGTGGATCTGCATATTCGGAAGAATTATGAAGTGGGTATCATGTGATTTTTGTAAACATGAAGTGTCAGAAATGTTTTCTTTGCCTAGAAAATGAAAGAGATAAAGTGTAGAAAATGAAGTATCAGTGTTTATGGTCTGGTCTTTTTTTGGGTCAAGAGCCAATGAGCTGTAGTGCTGAATTTTTTGGTTGCTTTTTGGTTTCTTTGAACATTTAGACATGGGACTGGAAATGAATTGAATGACAGTCCTTGACTCCCTTGGTACTTTTTATTTTTTTCCTGTCTTGAGTATGATCTGAGATTCCTTGCTTTCAGATACCCTTTTGATTCTCCTGTTTCTTTTGGACTGGTACTCTTGGTTTATTCCTCTTTGTTTCTGAGAATCCAAGTTAAAGTGTGTGTAGTTTTCAGTTCCTCCATTTTTGGCAGTGTATCAGATTTTGTGTCCTGCTTGTTTGGATCTGTTTTAGGATCAGTAGTTTCTGGTCTGTACTACCAATCAATTTGCACTTTATGTTTTATGTGTCTTACCCCCGAGCCCCGACCACCTTTGAATTTGATCAGCTGATTGGAAGAGGGGAATGCGGACTCTAATCCGGTTTGCGAGCCTGGAATTCGGGGACATTACCAACAGGGACAATCTTACTCCGCCTTCCGCCCCCCCTCTTTATGGCTCCTTCTTAAAGTAATTCTGCCGCTGTAAACTAACACAAATTCTTAGAAAAGACTGTCCACTTATATAATAAAAGTAGACAACTCCTTGCAAGCTAAATTTACTTAAGCCCCTAGAAGCCCAAATCAAGTTATAGATTTATATGCCTTTATTGGCCAACATGGGTCCGTCTACACATAAAAGTAGACGGTCTCTTCCAAGTTTTCTGGTAAATTAATAAAATAATTGTGTTTTGGCAGGCTATTGATTTGGGAAGAATGCTACTATGAATCACTGCCGTCTTCCAGTGTTCCCCACAATTTCACAACTTTGCAGAAACTGGAAAGTTATCGCAATGGGGCACGAGTGGGAAACAGAGTGCAATTGCTTGTGGATAAGATGATGATGTCTAACCAAGTTAATGTGGTCGGAGAAGGGTACGCTTGCCTGTTTTCTGCTTTCCATTATTTTGCATCATACTTGACCAATGAAGTTGTAGCGACACTCAATGTAAAGCTAATTTCTTTCTGTTCATGTTTTTGATGGATGAGGTGATTCGTTTTTCTTTTCTCTATAAACATTTGGACCATTCATATGTCCAGGTTAGTTGGTCGGGCTGCATTTACTGGGAATCATCAATGGATTGTCGCAGGAAATTTCAATGAAATTACTCATCCAGCTGAGGTACATCAAGAAATCACAACTATGCTTTGAGACATCAAATTTTCGTTTTGATGAGTTATTGTTTTTTATGGAATTTGAAATGACTTGTTTGCTTTAGGTTCTTAATGAGGTACGGCTCCAATTTGCTGCTGGAATGCAAGTAAGACTCTAATGTTCGACTGTATTCGATGCATATTATTTGTAGCTGCTTCTGCTGTGCTGATGTTACTCATTACTAATGTATATTTTTGTCTTGCAGACAATTGCTGTCATTCCAGTCGTACCACATGGAGTTGTGCAGTTTGGTTCGCCTTTGGCTGTAAGTCATACTCTTTTTCTTCTTTAAAGTCATTTCAGATGGACATAATTAAGTATTTGTTGTCTTAGTTTTTTATTTCTTGGTAGATATAGATGGTAAAATTGTTCTTGAAAAGATCAGCTATAGCCTATAGCTCAATCTTTTTGTTAGGAAAACATTTTTATCCACTAAAACGTTGGGTCATTATTATCTATAGGGTAATATTCACTTTGCAGGCAGAGTTGAGATACTTTGAATCGTTTACCACAATCTGGATTTTGGTAGTTATTTAAGTCTTAAATTCTTGTCTTTTCTAAAGACACTTTATCTTAGTCCAACGTTCTTGTTGAATGTTTAAAACTAATAGATTGGTTGTGTCCTATGCTGTACTCTTGGGCCTTGGCTGGATTAATTTATTTGGATACAGGTGCCACTTGTGACTTATTGTTGTCTGAAATTACTCTATTTAATTGTCCACAGAATAATTTTAAAAAGGGGTGAATTCACAGCTATCTTAGTATCATTTTATTTTACTGATAAGAGAGAAATATTACTATGTCATCATGCTATCTGATTACCAATTGTGCTTTACTTCATGGCTCTAGTATGGTTCTTTGTTAATGTTTAATTTTGAGATTGATTGTGTTTAACTATCTGTTTCAGGTTATGGAGAATGTTGGATTTGTGCATGATGTCAGAAGTTTAATTCTTCAACTGGGCTGTGTTCCCAGTGCATTTATCTCTGACAACTACGTTCTCAAAGATGATTGTATGTTTGAGCTGCCAATTGCTGATGTTACAGCTAACCCCATCAATCTACTTGGAAAACCGACAGAGAAGAACACCAGTGCTCTGGTTGCTGGCAATTTCAACATACATAGGAACTCCTCTGAGACTGTAGGGCTTGTCAATCACTCGTCCAACTCTCTGCTTACACAGTTTCAAGATAACCTGCAAGTTAGTGGCTCGTCATTTGATATGTCTAACCCGACCCAGTGCAAGTCTCATGGAAATCACTATGCAGCTAAGGTAAATGCAAGTTCAGACTCTAGTCTTAATCATCCTAATGGTCTGCTAGGAATGGAAGTTGATGTTGGTTTTGTAATGACTTCGAAACTAGTTCCTCCAAAAAAGCAGCTAAAGTCAAATTATCCTTGCTCTGGAATCAGCCGTTCCCAGTTATCTACTAGTTCTATGCGTTCAACATCTATTTTTAATGCAAATAAAAGTCATTATACAGTTGAGTGTGATCCAGACCTCTCCTCTTTGACTAACGAATTGGTTTTTGGTACGAATGGTCAGCAGGGACAGTCTATTCAAATATCAGGTCATACCACTATGGTGTTTCATGATACTGATCCTTCCATCAAGGACATGACTGATGCTAATAAAGTCCTGAAATCACCTTCCGTAGCACAAGAACGCATGGCATATAATGATTTTTCTCCTGATGGCTTTTGTGTTGGAAGTCAGGTGCCATCATCAAAAAATGGTACCTCTGAGGATCTGTTCTTCCAGTCATCAGCAGGAGATGACTTGTTTGATGTATTAGGGGTGGATCTTAAGAATAGACTACTCAACGGTAATGATACTAGAGTCTCGGGTGGATTTGGTGCTGTAAATCAAATCAAGGATCTGCCGAGATCTATAAACCTGCAACACTTGGGACCTGGTGTCTTTTCTGACTATGAGGGAATCTCAGAAAGTGGTGTTTTCTCTTCTTCTGGTTCTGATCACCTGTTGGATGCTGTTATATCGGGGGTTAGTTCCACTACTAGGCAGACTTCTGATGATAATATGTCATGCGGGACAATTGCATCGAAGATTAGTAATTGCTCTGTCCCCAGTACCCCTCATAGCAACCCACCAATATCTGGTCTATTGAATTCGTCAGATAGGCTGCAACAACAACTCTTTGGACTCTCTAAGCCTGTAGTGAGATTGAGTGAACCAATAGGCCAACCTATTGGGTCTGCTTGTCGCAAGAATGAAGGTAGAAACTGTTCTATGACTAGTTCTACATATGGGTCACAAATCAGTTCTTGGATTGAACAAGGGCCTAGTACTAGTGTTTCTACTGCAAATTCAAAGAAGGTTGATGAAGGAACTAAAGCTAATCGCAAGAGACTTAAACCTGGTGACAACCCCAGACCAAGGCCCAAAGATCGGCAAATGATCCAAGATCGTGTGAAGGAGCTCCGTGAAATAGTGCCAAATGCTGCCAAGGTACATTCTTGCAGCCGTTGTATCCTCCTCTTTTCTATTTATGTGAGAGTCATGTGTAAGGAATTAAGGATGTTGATACTGTTCTTTTTTCTTGGTTTACAGTGTAGCATAGATTCTCTACTGGAGCGTACGATAAAGCATATGCTTTTTCTACAATGTGTTACTAACCATGCCGACAAACTAAAACAAACGGTGGAATCCAAGGTATAGAAGATCATTCTTCCACTAAGAACGTTGTCCCCGTCCGCCCCCCTCCCCCTTAGCAAGAGCTTTCAGAATGCAACTGCATAGATCATAATTTATAACATAGATCATTCTTCCACTTAAGTTGTTGGCTTCAACTTCAATCATCATTAAGTAAGCTCCTTTCTTTTTCTTCCTTTCACTTGCAGATTGATGACAAGGAAGGAGGAGTGCTGCTAAAGGACAACTTTGAGGGTGGTGCAACCTGGGCTTTTGAGGTTGGTTCCGAATCTATGGTTTGTCCGATAGTGGTTGAAGATTTGAATCCACCTCGTCAGTTGTTGATAGAGGTAACCTGCTAACTTGTCCCTAATAGAGCATGTACATGGTAAGGGTTTTAACTAAACCATCCATAATATTGTTTTACTCTTTCAGATGATCTGTGAGGAACGAGGATTTTTCTTGGAGATAGCTGATATTGTTAGAGGACTTGGTTTGACTATTTTGAAGGGGGTAATGGAAGCTCGAAATGATAAAATATGGGCACGATTTGCCGTTGAGGTAGTTCTGCAGGGCCCATTTACAAAGTTAATACAAGTATCACACAGGAGAAAAAATTTATGGACTTGACTTAATTTCATGTTTGCTTGTAGGCAAACAGGGATGTCACAAGAATGGAAGTATTCATCTCGCTGGTCCACCTGTTGGAGCAAACTCTAAAAAGCAGCATAGCTTCAGTGAATGGCACAAGTGACGAGAATATGGTTATTCATCCTGGTTCGATGCCCTCTAAACAGCACCTTGTTGGTCCAATAGTATGCGGTGAGCCATCCACAACTTAGTTGTGGACTGGATAATGTTGAGAGCAGGCATTGTTACTTGCTATGACCGACATATCTAGTCTCCTTGGATATGGTGGTTTACACTGACACTAATAGTCTCCCTGAGGAATGTCGGTCTCGGGAGATTTGACGTTCGAACTGTGTAGAATATAGTCAGAATTATGGCTTAAACCTCTAAAAATGCAGGACTCTTCGGGCATGTGATATTGCTCAATGCACAGTGGCTGCAGTAGGGTTCTTCGTTTATTGCTTATGTGAATTAGACATCAATGTGGATGGAAAGGGTAGATTGGTGTTTTTATAAGGGTTTACGGGTGTTAGATGTATAGATTAAGGGGGTATAGACGAAGGGTTGAAGTTTTAGGTGTGCATTAGAACTACGATCTTTTTAATGTGCTTTGTATTATTTAGACCTGTATTTGAATTATGTTAAGCTATAGCTTTTAATGACAATTTCCAAAGTTTTTGTTTCGTTACTCGTTGTGGATTTTCTCATCTTCCTCTTCTTTTCATCTATTTTTCGTTGAAATATATTTCATGTGCCTGGTAAATTATCAAAATGTACATAATTTTCCGCAAAAATACATAGAAGGAGAAAGACAAATGAAAAATTACTTGGGCATCTGGAGAGAGCAAGCGCTTGATCGTACGTGTTTTAGATAGGGTGCGGCTTCTTACGGATCGCATATCGGTTCGTGTTTAGGCTCCTACTGTTGCATGTTTAGGCTTCCACTTCGTTGTTTTTCACTCAATCTTCAGGACTTCGCGGGATAGTCCATCGTGCATTGGTACATGTTTAGGCTCCTACTGCCTCTCGTTCCTGCTCTTGGCTCTTACACTGCCTAGTTTTCCACTCCATCTTCAGTCTTTGCCGGATGACGCTGAGGTTCATCGTCTAAGCTAGTCCTATTTGCTGGCTGGTTAGGACTGAAACGAAGACCAGTTGAATACTCTGAAGTCTTATTCTGTGAATATCAGATTTTATAATAGAATTGCTTGAATATCAATGCATATAGTAATTTACTCAGCGAAGGAACTAATCAAGTCCATTAGCCTGCTCTGACCCTTGTGTTCATCTAGTGATAACAACATGCTTTATGTCTTAGAGATTTCTATTTCCTATATTCGACCGTCCTGTCAATCTGTCATCCATTGGATCCCACTTTCATCTGTTCTTCAAGTACTGTTGAGTGTTGATATTGCTTTTTTGCTCGAGTTGTGTACTTGTGTGCTATGATCGACGGGTATTGTCGGTATCAGCCCTAAGTTTGCTTCCACTTCATAGATAAGATTCATTTCGTAACCATAAAGTAATGGAGTTTTTGGTGGCATGCAGTAAGCTATCCATAATTGATGGAGCAGAGAACTTGATAATGTCTGGAGAATTTATTCAATACTAATGTTTAGTATAGTTCTGATAAGTAGTTCTGTACCTTCCGTGCCAATTTGAAGGGCACATATTCCTCATGCCTTATGTAAGTTTCTTGAGTGGTTATCGTTCTCCATGGTTCGGTGCAAAGAATAAGATGTTGCTCATATATTCATAGTATTCCGTATAAAACAAAGCAAAGTAACTGACGGATTGACAGCCCAAGGTTCACAACTGTCAGGGCAGAATATTGATGATGTTGAAAAAAAAAATAAAACAGAATATAATCAGGCAACATACTTTGATACTTTTGTCTCCAAATTGATCTGATGTGGGCTTAATCGTTTGAGGAACACAAGAAAAAAAAAAAAAACCTTGTCCCGTGAGCCATGATGTGAAAATTAGACTCTAAATTCTAATTCTAGCCCCTGCTTTTATAATCTTTTACTCAACTGAAATGATGAGCTGAACAAGACTCTCAAGGGAGGTATAGCCTTCGGCATTAACAGTCACACAACCTATATGCCTTTTTGCATTTTTTAATCAAGTGGTGTTAAGCAGGCTTTGTCTAAACTAAACTCCATTAACCTTCATCCCCGAGAAAGTATGTCTAGAAAGTGAACTGCCGCAGGCTAGTATGACAGATCTATCAGTGATTATCACAGTAGCCCGTAGGACAAGGTACATATGCCAGCATCAGTTTTAAGATGATCCTTCTTTTCATAGAAGGTAATGCATCTATACTTCTATAGATATAGGATTTGGCATTGCGAAAAGTTATTGTGACACTCCCGGCCGTTACCATTTATCTACACTAAAAATACTAGGTTCAGATCATGATAATAGGTACTGGGAAGAGAATGTTTGTGGAGCACTACCAGATTGGCCCAGTGGTTAAGTATTCAATACTACGTATTGGGGTTGTTTTGGTTTGAATCTTTGTAGTTGTATCCTTCAATAGCCATTTGATTCTTGGGAAGCGAATACAGGCCATGCACCTAACTCTGAGAAGATAAAAAAGTTCTTATCAGTGCAACTTGCAAGGGTAATTTATCGTTAGGAGTTCTGATAAGGAGTATAACGATCGAAGCGTACGTATTTACCAAACTGGTACGTGGTTCTATAAACATGCATATTTTATCAACCTTTTTTCATCACCAGGTTACTTGAGAGATCAAACTACTTATATTAGTAGTTCTGAGTAATTTTGTACACGTACGTACAAATGGGTTACAGTTCATTTTTGGCCGTATGAACTTTTCGACTACATGATAGTGATAGTATAGTTTGACATGATACGATTACATATCTAATGCGACATCTTTCCAGAAAGTTTTCAAGGGAATGGAAAAGACGCGAGAGGTTTCCTAATATTTCATTAATCCAATAAACCAATGAATATTTCGTGTTTTGACTTTGGCATAGCAAGAAAAACTAAGTAATGATCTTTGGGTAGGTGAGGTGGGAAGGGGGAGTACTGATCACCTCATTTGAAGAGATGGCTGATTCGTTAGAAAAATTTAGGCCATATAAGCTACAAAATTACTTACACAAAGCTCGCAGAAGCATTTCACTGCGCGATCTTATTAAATCGCGCATGAGCCATGAGTGTCACACGAAATTGTCATCAATCATGGTATTGTTTTGGAGGAATATGTCTAACTTTACGCAAATCAAATAGAAGTTTTTCTACTGTTTCAGATTTCTTTGATAACGAATAATATTCTGCTTCCTTCGTCCCAATAGATTATTATCATTTGTTTAAATTTCCCCCAACATACACCTTGCAAATGATGACAATCTTGATCATATCTTGTAACTAATACTAGTTTCGTCATATTCTAAAGGATCTTAGATTTTATAGCAGTTTTTTCTTCAACTATGGTTTTCCCATTTTAGCAATTTAAATCACAATTGTGTTTGAATTATATTGTTTGTTCAATTATATATGTAGGGTAGAGGCGTCCTATCTTATTTTCCCAACGTGACTTATATGGTGTTACAACTTTAGCAGAAATTTTAACTCCTGTGGAGCGCCTAGTAAACTGGTTTAGCAGCCAATTTTGATCTTCTTACACTGATTGTTAACAGGCTACTGTATCAAGTGTACACAGGTTACTATTAAAAGTGTTACTTGTAGTGAGCTTTCTAACATCACTGCTATCTGTTGCAGGCGTCCGAATGTGGAATACAGAAACACAACAGATAAGTGGCAAACATAAGACTTACTTATCAACCATCAAAAGAGTGGCTGAGTAATACAGAAAGGGACAGACAGACCACCCAAGTAATTTTTTCGTGTACTTGCATAGTACAATTGGTTGATATAGACACAATTGTCTCTAATAGCATAAAATAATAACAAATGATACCACATGCCTTTAATCACCTACTCACCTTATAAATATGTGCGGGAGTTAGCAAATTTTAAGGCACGCACATATCTCTCCAAAGTCAAAACACAACATATGCAAAATAAACCTCCTGTAAACCTGGTCATCTTTGCGTACAAAAATTATGGGGTTTACAAGTAGTGACGATGCAAACAAAGCCACTCTTATGGCTAGTACATGGTGTACTTTTCACGCCTTACCGAAGAAGTTATTCACCAATGTCGCTGGTATTGGCGCGATGATAACAAAAATCGCCATAGATGATCCAAGAAGAGTGACACACTCGTTCAAAGTTGGACTTGCACTGACGTTGGTGTCTTTGTTCTACTATTTTCAACCGCTGTATGAAAGTTTTGGAGTTTCTGCTATGTGGGCTGTTATGACTGTGGTGGTTGTATTTGAATTCACTGTAGGTAAGTTTGCATTAAGTAGCAAAATAATGACGATAAAACTGTACATAAGTACATTTCCATGGTGATAACATTATATTTGTTGCGTATATTTCTAATGTAGGTGCAACATTGGGAAAGGGATTAAATAGAGCTATAGCAACATTGCTAGCAGGTGGACTAGGAGTTGGGACACATCACTTGGCTAGTCGTTGTGGCAAGATTGGTGAACCTGTACTAATAGGATCCTTCGTTTTCATATTAGGTAAGATTTGAGATGCAAATATAATTTTTTCCAAAACAATACTTGAAAAGAAAATGAATACATTATGAGCTGATCATGTATATCTTTTATATAAATTGCAGCTACAGCAGCTACATATATGCGATTTTTTCCGAAAATCAAGGCGCGATACGACTATGGATTCTTGATCTTCATTTTGACATTCAGCTTCGTAGCTATATCAGGATACCGAGGGGATGAAATCATCGAATTGGCACACAAGAGATTGACAACCATCGCTATTGGCGCATCTGTCAGTTTGATTATAAACATTTTCATTTTTCCTGTTTGGGCTGGTGAAGAGCTCCATAATTCAGTTGCTCTTAACATGGAAAAACTTGGTCATTTCTTAGAAGGTAGTACATGTTATACATGTTTACATTGACGGTGTTAAAAAACTAGAACCCTTGGCATTTCACTTTTAAAAAGTGAGTAACGGACTAAGTAGCAAATGCTATAATGATTGCAGGATTTGGCGATGCATTCTTCAAATTGCCAGCAGAAGGTGAAGCTAATGCGAAGAGTGGGAGTGAATCATTACAAAGCTATAGAAGTGTTCTAAACTCCAAAAGTGCGGAGGACAACTTGGTATGCAATATTATAAATATGCTAATTCTTACGTAGAGTTTGTTATTCTGTTCCATATTCCAAAGAATATGATATTTGTGGTTTACTCCGTACTACACATTGATCATTTTATAGCATCATCTCATCATAATGTACTATCTGATTTTAGGCGAATTTCGCAAATTGGGAGCCAGGGCATGGACAATTCAGATACAACCATCCGTGGAATCAGTATATTAAGTTGGGATCTCTAACCAGACGATGTGCCTACAGAATTGATGCCCTTAGTGCTTTTTTTGACCCTGACATTCAGGTACTACGTAGTTTGACAAAGACATCCTTTCTAACTTATTAAAGCTTTTTTTATAGAATAAGAATACTAAACATGCCACGAGGAATAACATAAATATTCTCTCCTGATGCCATATGCATGATTGCAGGTACCACTAAAATTCCGTGGAGAAATTAAAGATTTATGTGATAAAATGAGCTTGCAATCAAGCAAAGCACTGAGAAAGCTAGGATCAAGCCTTAGAGCAATGAAACATCCTTCTTCCTCAGTTAATGCTCACATTGTGAGCTCAAAAGCAGCTGCAAAAAGCCTCAATAACTTGCTCAAATCAAGCTCAATATGGCAAGACTCTGAGTTGCTACAAGTCATACCAACTGCGACAGTGGCGTCTCTTCTTATCGACATTGTTGATTGCACTGAGCAAATTGCCGTTGCTTTTCATGATCTCGCTATACTCGCAAATTTTAGGAGTAATGAGTCCAATGTATACCCAGAGAAATCAGGATCGAACATTGGACATGAAACTGTAAATCGGACATCCGGAATTGACTGTCCTCAGACTGAAATTTCAGTAGCTGAGTTAACGTTATAACCTTCAAACTCTGCAACAGGATAAGTCTATTCTGACAAATTTGGATGGACAACATGGTGTAGAACGTAAACATTTAGCAGACTGTAAATTTATGTACAGGAGTTCTAATTAATGACCCCATGATAACAAACTTGTTATTGCCTTCTTTACGCATTTGATCACGTACACCATATTTGCGTGGTGTACTACCGAGATTGGGATTCACAGAATAACAAAGAATATATTCTCCAAATATTGAAGCATAAAATTAAAGCTATGTATAGTCTGTTATCGATCTCATTCTACTGTGCAAGAATAGTGGATTCATAGTTATTTCAGTGATATGTCAACAGTCTGAGCAATGCTTTGGCTTATTCTTAATTGATAGAATAATGTTACATAGGCGACAACTTATATTACTTTGCTTCATGAGAACGTGCAATTCATTTGGAGGTGTATAACAAAATGTAGCTGTTTTAAAAGAAAATAGGAGAAAAAGGTTCGTCGACAAGATAGATGGTGCTAGTCAAAGTATGGTGGCTCACTGGCTCTAATGGGAAATGGGTGTGACAATTAAGCTACGGCTTTTATATAATGGGTTTAACGAACTACATATCTATTGGATGTTATGAGTTTGATCATCATGTCATATATGGGGACAAATGAGTTTCTGCTATAATAGGTGTACCGAGCTTCAACTCCTTCCATTTCCATAAGACGAATTCCCAAAATTATCGTAAATGGAGTGTGTTTAAGCCAACTCCTTCCTAGATCATTAGCTCAAGCTAGGAATTGTGTGATCTACTGTTATGTTATGGCTCAGCTCTATGACACCTTCTTTCACATGCATATTTCTTATAGTGATCGCATGTGCTGATGTGCATGCTTACACAAATCATTAGAACTCGAGTTGTCTCTTCTTCTCTTGTATTTTCTAATCTAATTAGTCAAGTAATAGTTTTATATTAAGTTTGTGGACACTAGACAATAGGCACACGTTAGTGTTAGCTACATACACATGTTATATGTCAACACGAGCTCATGATCATACAGTACGAGTAATTATTTCCAGAAAATGAACTAACTTTCTCAGTCTTTTTACATATCAGAAATTAGTACAATTAATAAGTACTGCTGTTGTGGCTAATCAGCGGACATGTTCTATTCAACTTATTTTCACTAATCTTATCTAATATTGTCTGAATTTTTTTTATTTTTTCCGTTTGTTTCTGAACTTTTCTTATTTTTACTTTTTTTCTGAACTTTACTTTTTTACTTATTTTTCCTGATTCATGTTGTTTTGATAGCTCAACTTTACTTATTTTTCTTATTTCTTCTTATTTTCCTTGACTTTACTAATTTTTCCGAACTTTACTTATTTTTCCTGAACTTTTCTTATTTATTCTGAACTTATCTTATTTTTTCTGAAAATAAGTAGAAATAAGTTGAGGAGAACAGGCCCTAAGTTATGTTTTCATTCGAAATATGATGCTCCTTATATAGAGCATAAGAGATACTAAGAGAGCTTATAAAATTACATTACTTCAGCTGAAAATAAAGAAAAATAGACAAAGAGACACTAGGGCTGCAAGCTGTGGCCAAGAGGCTTTCGTCCCTGGGGGTTTGCTCTTCTCTATGTCCTCATCATCACACTCTGATAATATGGCCGAGCTCCTTAAGCAGTCAGAGTTTTAAGGCTGTTTTAGCCTTAATTCAGCAAAATGGCTCTCAGTTAGCACAACCTAGGTAGGTAGTCTGACTGAGATTAGCAATATGAGAAGGATTAAGGCAGATTGAGCACGAGTCATCTTAGACAAAATTGATCCTTATAGCTTGATGGACTCTCCGGAGTCAGCTTTTGACCTTAGGCTCAAGGTCACTGAACTCTGATCAAACAGGCAAGTGAACAGGGTGTGTGTGCAGCTGCTTGCTTGGCTTCTATGATGGTCTCCTTTATACTGAGTGTGTGAGTGTGAGATGTTGTTGTTGGTGGTGCTCCCGCATCACTTACACACGTCGTTTTGGGTTTCCCTTTAGCCCTCACTACATCCTCATTATTCCATCCCTCAACCCTCTTTCAACAAGGTTTTCTCTAACATGTCCAAAGTAACATAGACGATTCTCTAGCATCTTATCGTCAATAGGTGTGACTCCCACCTCCTCGTCAATTTGTTCATTCCTCAATCGTCTCTCTTTGTATGCTCGCACTTCCAACACAATATACGCATCTTTGTCACATGCCCGCACACACCATAAAGCATGCCTAGTTGTTGTGTGTTTTTTCCTATACTGGTCATATATAAATTTCGGTACCGCTTCTCCACTTTAACCAACCTGTCTTGACTTTATGCGCTACATCTCCATCCAATTCACCATCTCTCTAAATTATAGAACCTAAATAACGAAAAAAGTTACTCATAGGAATGACCTTGCCATGTAGGGTTGCCTCACCTGCATTAGTATCCCTACCACTACTAAACTTACACTCCCTGTAATCAGTTTTGCTTCTATTAACTTGAAACCCCTCAATTCCAATGCTTATTTCCACAATTCCAACTTAGCCCCAACACCCTTTTGCATCTCATTACTGACCATATCATCATCAAATAGCGTGCACCATGATATAGCATCTTAGATTGACCTTGTTAGTTCATTTATATCTATGTCAAAAAAAGGGCTAAGCGTCAACCGTCGATGTGCTCCAACTGTATAGGAAATTCTTCAAGGACAGTATGTACGCTAGTAACACAACCCTCGTGCATTTGTCTAACGATGTCAATGTACTTATGTGAGATCCCTTTTCTTGCCAATGCCCACCATAGCACTTCCTTATACACTTCATCGTATGCCTTTTTTAGATCAATAAATAACATTTGTAGATCCTTCTTGTAATCATGACATCTCTCCTTTAGTTGCCTCATAAGATGGATAACCTCTATAGTTGACGTTCCTGCCATCAACCCAAATTGATTCTCCGGAATCTCCACACTTATTTTTTTTTAACCTTTGTTCAATTACTTGCTACCAGAATTTCATAGTATAACTTCTGAGTTTGATTTCTATATAATTTCCACTTGCACATCACCCTTATTCTTGTACAAGGGTACAAGGTACTCTTTCTCCATCCAGTTGGCAAAGAATAATGTTTACAAGATTAACATAACTCTTTTTTGAAATAAAATTCTAGGAAATGGATATCGTCCAAAAGAATAATATCTCGAAAATGGTTGAAGACATGTGATGCATGATAAATATGCGGAAAGAGAGAGAAAGGGTCACTAATAGGCAATACTTCCCCTTATAACTTCCTTTTTAAACTGAATTGTCTCATTTAAAAGGCATGAATTTTGACCAAGGGGGAAAATGAGATGTGATGATTTGTACAATAGGCTCTATTGAATTTTTCATAAGAAAGAAAGTATGATTGCAAGGGCCGGCAATTGTGCTGTGATTTTTATATGTTGCCCGGGACCATCCTGAGTCTCTGAACACATTGTAAAGATGCTTAAGTTCACTATGACCGCGGTTTGATTGGGGCACCTATAGGCCATAATGCCCGATATGGGGGCCGCGACCCGAGTTTTAATAGTTAATACTGTCTGGGAAAGTATTTTGCTATCTTGCCTGATTCGTTTTCATCATTTGATCATATTTAATTTAGTCCACTTAAACCTGGGTAAATCTGTTTCTGGAGAATATTTGTTGTCATCTTGCTGCCAGAGCAATGTTTTTAGACAATCATAATTTCGAACATCCCACGCTTTTGCTTGAGCAGTCCCTGTTCATTGCTATTTTACTCAGAAAAAATTGAATAAGCTTACATTTCTAATTAAACCAAAAAGCCGGAATCAGGATTGCACAATCCCACTCTTATTTGGGAATAATTGGGGATGTAGGCTCCCATTCTTATTCAAGCCAAAAGGTAACATAAGCTTCCCCTCCACAATTCCAAAATGAAAACGGGAAACAAGAAACCCTGAGTTAAGCTGCGCTGGATGATTTTGATAAGATCCTGCTGTGGTTTGTAAAGTGTGTATGGAGTTGTAAGAGCTCTTTGAGATTTCTCTATCAAGTCCTTGCCCCCCCCCCCTTCCTCCCTTCCTTCTTTTCTCCCATGAAAACATTAATCATTGCTTGCTTATGTGGGAGTGAGGATTTCGATCCCAACTTTATGCATGTTTTGGGTGAGAGGGTGTCTATAATGCTCGGACCCGTTATCCCATATCCGACACGGGTGCGTATCCAAGTGTCGGATTCGGCTATTTTTTCGAAAAATGCATGTTTTTAGACTAAAATGGAGTATCCCGTGTCCATACCCATATCCATGTCAAAAGCATTTGA
>CAAKMY010122119.1:0-10498 GCA_901111285.1 Corrigiola litoralis | reverse complement strand
GGAGGGTGAAAAGAGAAGTGTTAATAGAGGAGGGAGAAAAGAGTTGTGTTAATGGAGAGGAGAAAGAAGATAGGGGGTTATTAACGGAAATTCGAAGAAAAAAAGAAAAAGAAACCGGCTAATTCAAAACAAACAGGTCAACCGGTCATTGGGACCAAAATCAGAAAAAATGAGGCAAACTTGGGAATATTCCGGAATAACCCAAACTTAGGAATATTATTGGAAGATGACGCAAACTTGGGAATATTATGAGCAAATTTTCCAATGATTTATGCCGTCATCTTTAAATCTGCATGACTGGCAAATGCCAATTAGAACTGAGGACAAGGAGTCATCAGAGTCGTAAAATGTGCATTTAGTTTCTGGTTGATTTAGCTTAGCACATTTGTGCATTATGTCTTTTCACTGTGTACAGTTGTTTGAGTTAAGCACTCATTTGGGTACTGAACTATGGACTTTGTAACAAATCAGGTACTAACGTTACAAAAGTAACAATTTGGGTACTGCTGTTACGGAAAAACAAACGGAAGAAGCATTAAACTGACAAAAATAGGAAACGACCACTCTACCCCTCAAAGAAAAGAAAGGATTGGCTTTGGTTAAAAAAATTTAATGGTACCCTCCTTGTCCCCATTCATACTCTCTCTCCTTATGCGACCATCCCCATGACCATCTGTTCTCCCATGTACCCTCTTCATTCTTCACTGTGTCCTTCCTTCATCACCCGTATCGCCACCTCCAAAGACACCTCTACAACGTCTCACCATCAAATCGGTGGGCCACACCATCTCATCCATCTCCTCTGTCACTCATCGTTAAACCATCCTATCAAAGTATAAAGTTAAAACCCACCTGCCACATCCATGCGCGAGCTTTGCCGAAAAAATTCTGAGGAGCCCCAAAACTGAGGCGGTTTCGCCATAAAAAAAAGAGGGTTGCGCGAGGAAAGGGGGAGAAAGAATGGAATAGGGTGACTTGATCAAAATAGCAAGGTAAGAGAGAGAATTGGGCGACTAAGAGGGTTGCTCCCCTAACGAGTTTGCTCTGCTTCTATATGATGCTTGGATGATGGTGATGCGTTGTTATGTTTGTGGGTTGCTCGTTGCTTCGTGAGTGGACAAATAAGGTGGGAGAGGGAAGGCATGTTGGGACAATGGGAGGGGGAGGGAGGTTGCATGTTTGGCGTGAGGAAGAGGGGTTGTTTCCAATTTGGGGTTTTGAATTCGGAGTATGGATGGTATGGATGGGAGCTTTTCAGCCATTTTTGATGGCGAGGAGGATGAAGAATGGAAGAATGATCATGATGAGGATGAGGGTGGATATGATCTTAGGGGACTCTTTTGATCACGAGGAAGAGTTTAGATGGGAGTGTAAGGAGATTGCCGGCGGAGGTTTGCTGGTTGTCGTCTTGTCGAGGGGAACCATTGGTGGTGCGTAGGTTTGTTTTCATGGCCAGTTTATTGGACGTGTGGGCGATGTAGGGAAATTTGGGTGTCATTGGGGCAGTGAGGTTGTTGTGGCTATGGTTGTTATGGTGGTGGAGAGAGAGTGAAGGATGGGCAGATAAAAGGGTGAGTTTAATCCAAACTTCAGTACCTTAAAATCCCAAAGTTTAGTACCCAAAATAGCATACATCAGTACCTTTAAATCAAGTTTTTAGACAAAGTTAACAGAAGTTCACTCCAATACCTTATTTATTACTTTTTTAACGTTAGTACCTGATTTGTTATAAAGTCCATAGTTCAGTACCCAAATGAGTGATTAACTCCAGTTGTTTGGTACTGTGTTTGTTTGGTACTCAGTTATTGCTGTGCTTAAACATAGGTTCATTTGGCACTGCTAGTACTTGCAACACCGAGTGAGCAGCAGTGATGATATAAGGTAAACCCTGAGACATTGCATTCCAATACCACCCTGATATGTTAAATGTCCCTTAATTTGGCACCCTTAGCCCTAATAACCGCCCAAGAAAGCTTGTAGTTTTGATTCAAGCTTCTGCACTACAAAACTAAGTTCGCCCTTTGATCAGGATATCTAAATTCTCATAGCCAGTCGTGCCACTCCTCATTGTACTAGTAAGAGATACGGTTGCGCAAATCTGGAATTGCTTAAACCTCGCCCCAGCAGTATATGGACAAGGTTGGCTGTCGTATTAATGTACTCGTAAATGTGTTTTCAGTTGGTAAATACAGTGGGTGGTTTGGACTCGGGACGCCATTGATAGTACTAATTGATACAGAACTTTCTCCAGCGATGTTTACGGCCTGCCACTATCATCATGTTATTACAAAAGGCTGCTGCTCTTATTTTCTTTGATAGGCACCCATGCGTGTCACCTGAAACTTATTTCTGTCTATCATTGCCAGCCCCCCATCATTAACCCTTTTAGGTGGTTGTTTTTGCATGGTTTTTCTCCTACGTAAATTATTGCAACTCGTTTAATACTCGTTTAATAAATAAGGCCCTTGCCTTTTTTTCTTGAACAAAGATTATATTATAATTTATGAGAAGAGAGTTCAACATCACAAGCTAAATTTCTCTGTGATTATATTGACCATTTATTCAGAGAGTTAGCTAAACTTTTGGCCCAAACGAGCTAACCAGCTAACAAGCGACAACACATTCAAACAATATAATTTTACTAAGGTAGCGTTTGGAAATATGGAATTAATTTCACTATCTAAAATTAAATTCTTCAATTGGAAATTCTAGAATTCAATCCAATTCCAATTCCAAATCACCGTTTGAGGATCACATGTAATTCATTTGTGAACCTTACCATAAACTCTAACTGTTATCTTAACCCTAACCTTAAGCCTCACGCTAACCCCTACCCTCTCCACCTTCCGTTCGTACAACCCCCTAATTAAAGTCTGCCACGTCACCCCGAATGACACCTTAACCTCAATTGAACGTGTCATCGTTAACTCGTCCACATCATTCTAGATTTTTCAATTAGGAAGCGTGGAATTCATGTTGAAACTGTCCCAATTTTAACTCCGGCCATGAGGTTGCAAAACATGCGAATAGGTAAATTTTGTAATTGAATTCCAAATTCAAGTTCCGAAACACACCATCAGCAAATTATTTTACCACTTGAATGAACTATTTAACTCATTGCCTCCATCAAACTTTTCTTGATTCATGTATATTTTATCTTGGAGGATCAAGATGGCTCAATGGAGTTGGATAGTCATACCTGGGTGGGTGTGAACCTCACTGTATTATTCCCAACCCGCACCCCCTCCCCCTCCCCTCCCTCAACAAAAATAAAACCCCCCTTCAAAACCAAAAGAATAGCACCACACACTTGTGATATCTATGCAAATGCTTAACATGAGAAGACCATGAGACTCCACCTAGCCTTCTATTATAACGGTAGGCTCGAACCGTTACGCACGAAAATGACTATCGGACTAGAAGTCCATATTTTCCGCTTACATTCAGTACAACAACTGCGTGTGTAAGTCTAGAAGTTAGAAGCATGTGATAGAAATAGAGGCATCTGAAGAACCGCAATTACAGATAAACTTACATTAGTGAGCAAAATATTATGTAGATTAATCTTTTCAAGAACCGCAACATCCCTCATTTATCAATATCTCAACTCTAGACAACCACCAGAATAACCTGGCCTACAGATCGTCTTCTTAGCCACGAGATAACAATAACAACATATTTACATACTAAACATGATAAAGAGCAAAATAAGCTCTAACTAATAAGGAAAAGAGGACGGAAAAGGAAAAATAACAAATCAAATAGATACATGTTCACGGAAAAATGCAACCATGCAGAGTCGCATATAAAGCCATCGAAGCCCTAACCATTTTAGCTTGGATCACGGGGACGAGCAGACCAAAGCGAACTTAGTGCACGGAGCCTGTGGAAGTACTCTCCTAATACCAGCAATCCTCGGGCAGCTTGATGCGGAGTAAGGATTCGGGACATCAGTTGTAGGGTTTGCTCACGTAGATGGTCAGCCTGTTCATTGAGAGTCAGATATGTGGTGGCATATTGCACAATGAGAAGCACATAAATCAATCTTCAAATTTAAATGACAGAAACTGAGTACAAAATACTGTCATATATCCTTTTCTTACAAGCAAAACTGCAAATGCTCTTCTATTCACTGATATAAACGCTCTGTCAGCGTAAATAATTTGCTATCTACTTGTGGTTTGTTGTTAGTCAAGAACTTTGCAGAATTACTGTTGAATGCAGAAGATTTATTAGTCAATTGTAGCTTCATCATCGATACAATTCAACAAACTATAAATCACTACCAGCACTCTTTTGTTTTCTGGGGGCAAACTCTTGAAATTGAAGAAAAGAAACTTAACATATTGTCTTCTGTTTATGTTCAGATGCAGCAACAGAACAATTCCATTCCTTCATACTTTGAAATCAATCATGAGACTAATGTGAAAACCATCATAGTCAGGTTTAACAATCCTTTCAATACACTCCAACAGCGATTGATTTCAATGCATACAGTTGACATTTTTAGGAGGCTGCAGGGTAATAGAGGTGGGTAGATAAGCACAAAAAAGGAGAACTTTGCATAAGGAAACAGCTGTCCTTTCGTTAAAAATGGATGGTCAGTGGCAGCTACTTCAAAATTATTCACCCAAAGATCTAATCTACGTGGTTCTCTAACTATGGTAGAACCAATATAAATTAAGCGGCAAACACAAACTAAGACACCAACTTACATAGATAGGCCTCTGAAAAATGTTGGAAAAAGCCATCACTTGGTAAAGCTTTTGAGGGAGGGAGACGACAGATTACCTGGTTTACAAAGCCTTCTATAGCTTCTAACTTCTCCAATGCTGAGGCCATCTGTAAGGCATATATCTCTACATTCAGTGACACAGTAAACATGTCCTGAGTCAGCGTTTGCTGAAGTTTATCCATTCCTCGTGATAAGGCATCCTCGGCTTGTTGAGATGACTGCCGCAGTTTATCAATATCACCAATTTGTTGATTAGTCAAGGGCTGAAGTTGTGGCATGAGAATCTGCAACAAGAATAATCTAATAAATCACAAAAATGGTATGACATTAACTGGCACAGCATAATATAGCTTCATTATTTGAAGTTTGAATGTCCCAAACTTTATGCATTGAATATAGCTCATTAGTTCAACACCAAGCGCTGATATAAGTTCTTATAAGTAGCTATTACACTATAAAATAGAAGAATGATCTCCACGGTTATCACCACACATGACTAAGTATGTTACATGTAATGTGAAGCTCTGCATAGTAGTTGCATAATGCTCATCCAAGGAAAAGAAAATTTCTCCTAAGCAGCATTTTATAAAAATTAATTAGGTACTGATTGGTATGCTATTCCAAGTTAAGTGATAGCCAGATTTCTGTAGAGAAAGATTAAAGAGAAAAACACTCAGGCCAGTGTTTTAGCACATTACATTAAGAAGTTCAGATGGCCGAAATCCTCCAATCCAGAGGAAGAACCTCTCAACTGATGTTCTCCACATGCCAGACATCATATAGAAAACATCAGCCTTTGCTACATCAGCTTTACTCCGGAACAGGTTGTAATAGTGAGCCAAGCCCCCCTCTACAAGGATTCTTAGCTCAACATCTGACACATTAGCTTGAAGTGCGTTTCTAAGTTCAGAGTTCTGCCGATTTTGCTCTTCAACCCAGTGTGCATATTCAATTTCGAATGTAGCTAATCCTGCAAGACAAGGAAAAGTCAACATTCACCAACTACCTATATGGGGATTACAATCACTATTTCCCTCAATGATACTGACCATAGAGTATACTGGAGCGGAAAACAAACCTGTATTCATGCTCCCGTTTCCAGCAAATCCAAGATTAGGATGCAAACCTGCCCCGACAAAAGAACCCTGGCACAGAAGCATTGTCCAGTGTCTGATGACTTATATTTATAAACATGTCACGAATTAATTCGAGTAGTGCCTGGAATAAAAAGACAAGAGTATCATACCTGCTGTTTAGTTTGGTGAATTTGTTGCTCTAATTGGGCCAACTTCAAACGGCTGCTTTCTAATTGCTGAACATAGGCCTGTACGGTTGAATTCAAATGACCTGAAACTACTAAATATAACATAATACTTCAGTAAAGTCTTCAGTGTTCACACAATGTTACCTTCTTTCTCATACGACTTTTCCTTGCAGCTTCGCGATTTTGTGCCAAACGCCTTTGTACCTGCATAGCATCTTAGCTAATCAGACTTTATAAAACCACAATCTGTCCGTGTAATATATATTGAACTAATACAGTAAAATAGCTATCTTCAGAATTCTGTTAAGCTTATTCTGGAAGCTTTCATGCAGTTCTCCCATGGATCTGTTCTAAAGCAAATGTGGGTACATTTTCAGCTTACTTTGGCTGTGAGTCCGGGTTAAAGCTGACATCCTCCAAATGCTTAACTTCTCTAAGGATAATCTCCCTTTTATGTACTTGCTAGTAAGAAACTTGCTAAATCTCAATGTGCTCTATTAGTTGAGAAGATAACTTGCAGATTGAGGCGCTGGACTACTAAATATCTTCCTAATGCTGGTCGTGTATAACTTATACCTTCTGTTGTCTTAGGCATTCAGGTTTTTTGGGGTCAAATGTTTATGAATCCGAAGATAGTCCTGCAAAGGATTGACGCTTTAAGTAGATCATTTCTTGATGGAACATTTTTAATGTTAATAAGTGTAAATTTTATAACAATATTTGAGACTTTATGGGATTGTTACTGTTCCGCTTATAACCATTTGTACTAGCCAAAGTGATTTGTGATCAGATTTAATTTTATGGCTCAGCTTTGAAACCTCAAGATAAATGCTCAAAAATTTGTACTCCTTATTCTGCTGGAGGTCAGATCATTTTGCAGTTAGGCTCATTAAGTAGGGCTGCCATCGCTAAGCTCCTGTGGTTTGTTGCTTCAAAAAAGGATTAAGTGTGAATTAGACGTTGCACAGCGATCATATCAAGAACCTGCAGGTTGAATGTTGAAACCATGCCTATTGCAAGTGCTTTGTCTTGGATGGGAAGAAAATCCTAATCCAATGCTGTAGCAAGTGTAGAGAAACAGAAAAAATAGAGAATTCTTTTGTGAATTGAATTGATTTGCATAAAGTTCTACTTAAAAATAAGAAGTCTTTGAAAGTTCAGAGCCAGGGAAGAAGAATATGACAGACTATCTCTTAACATGTATGCACATCCAAAACTTCAAATGGTTTTCACCTCAACAACTCAAAAATGGAGAGATCTGTTGCTATGGTTCGACATGAAATAAAAGGGCAAGTTTCGTAATATTACCTTTTCGGAGAGTCTGATTGCATCTTCGCCGGTTATGGAATGTTCCAACATTTCATGTGAAGCATACTCATATTCAAACTGACAGCACAGAGGGAAACACAGAATTGAGTCTTAGGAGACTAGAAACAAGGTTAATTTAAGTCAATGAAGCAAACTTCATCACCAATTACCTTGTTCTCGTTTCTAGCCTCTGCTTGTAAGCTAGATGATGCACCTGCGCTTGAATTGACTGTGCCTTTTGAGGCATCTCTCCAAGTGCTCATTGCTTTAGGTAGTTCATATATTCCCATAGTTGCAGTATTGGTAACTTGAACTGTGGTGGAGCTCATTATCTACAAAATAGTAGAAAAAGAATATATAACCATTAGTCATCACAGACACTTGCATGAAAGGAAAGCAAGAAAAGGGAACGGGCCTCGACAGAAAAGGGAAAGGAAAAAAAATGGAAACAGTTACAAAAGGTACCAAATAGTTGTCCAATCAACTCGTAAATGAAAAAATTCCTCAACATAGTGCACAACATCAACATATGTTAATGAAAAGCAAGCAAAACATACAAGACCTATGTAAAATTAGATATCAAGAACTTTTAGAAAGCAAATAAATTCCACACTCCAGAAGTTAATGGATAACTATGTTCCCTAGGTTGCAAGGCTAGGAGAACAAAATTCTCAAAGGAACCATGTATACTGTCGATTGAAATCATTTCAAACGTATCACCAAACATATAAAACCAGACACAAACACATCAGCATAATGAACAATATCATACTCACACTTCGCAAACCAGAATTGCTCAATAGGTACTAACTACTAAGGGAATAGCTCAAAAGGCATACTCCAGCTAGTTTGGAAACAAGAAAGAAACTGTTCAGATTTCCTAATGGTGATTCATCTAGATTTGGAGATTAGTATATCCACTATAAAGATGCTTTCATAAAACAAAATTTTCGCGATATGGCCTTACATGATTCCGATCCATAGTTAGACATTGCAGATTCCTTTCTTAAGATCATACAAATAAAATTTGGTGCATATTAGACAGGAAAGTTGTGTGAGTAGGTCCTCCATATTAAGGAGATCAACATTCAAGCACAAAAATGGATATCTGCTCGAAAAAGGAAAGAAAAGTTCAGCAAAGAGCCAAAAAAGACAATGCTAGTTCAGGAAGTAATACAATGAAATATGCACTATTCGCCACAATAAATTCCAAGAGCACTGGAATAGTCCACCATCAGTAACAGCCTTTAACACTTGCAATCAGTATTCTACACTGATTGGGGTTACATACAAACTTAGTGTTAAGTGAATTATCGCAATAGTTGTCTGTGCTCATCAATCGAATCTCTAACTTAATATGATCGCTTAAGATCATACTTAGTTTACAAAATTTTGATAGTAAACAATCAGACCCTTAACAACATTAAATGATTCAGCATACTCATAGTATATTCCCTCATGAATTTATAGATGACTTCCTTCAAGAAGAAACTTTTATTAACAAATGACCCCATACTCAAAGCCTACTTTGTATTTATATGATGATTGACCCCATAGCTCCCAATCCCCGGCTACGCCACTGATCTCTCGTACAAGCTTATCCAAGTGGAAAATCATTGAACATCACTTAACAGTACATATACACAAATATGTACACAAGCCTTCAGAAATTAGAACAATATGATGCTTAAGTCAGCAAAATGAGATTGGAAACGCAGCATTTCTAGTTTCTATACATTACAATACATATGCTCAAACTTTTTGATCAAGAACCTCAAACTTCAATGACACCATACAACAAGCATTTACATAATTACATCCACAAAAGAGTTTTTGAACATCACAAAGCCTTTCAAATGGAGAGCAGGAAAAAAAAAAAAAAAAAGTTTGACAGACCTCAATATTTCATCATGAACATTCAGTGAAGCTTTCTAGGACAAGCAAACAAACTTAAAAAAAGTGGTGATAACCCCAGAATCTTCAGTTGGCAATCAATAATACCCATGACTTGGATTGAATAAACAAAGCAAAGATGAACACCCAAGTGGATATTTATAAAGCACAAAAAGCTGAAGCATTATACTATTTTATTTGTTAGCAAATGATTTATCAAATGTGGTTCTGTCACCTTTTACGATCAGCTAACATCCTTTTTCTTTATCTTTATTAAGTGGGAAGTGGGTGGAATATGTTTTTATGCGTAAACTTAAGCAGTGGAGTAAAGAGACAGGTGAATTATCAAGGGTAAGCGAACGTAAGGAAGTCATATTCTGGGAAAAGTAGGACATCAAATTATAAGCTAGCTAGTGCATGTGTGTGGGTCTGTCTCCTTGGACAAATGCATAAGTGAGTGAGGTGTGTGTTCAAGAATCAAAGATACCAAGCGTAAAAAGTACAGATTACTTATGGCCTAAGATTAGTCAAAAATGAATCTATAATAGTAGGAATCTTTCTATTTTTTCACTTGGACTTCTAACTGATTGGATTGGATTGTACTTGTGCTCAGTTAAGTACAACTGTACAAACTTGTTACTGTAATTGGTATTAATGTTTCCTTTGTACAAACAACCAGATTTGTGTTAGGCATAATTGACCGAAAATGTTGTTGAGAATAGTGAAAACTAATAAGGTCGCTTTGTGTTAATTTAATGAAAATTAATAATGTAATTAGAAAAATTGAAGACTAAAAACATCATTGATTTTATTGTAAGTGTCTTTTAGTATAATTAATGGATATTTGGCGACATGACGTAAATGTTTATCAATTTTCAAGTAAATATAAATTTAATATGGGCAAAATCAGAATAAGAAAAAGTGATAAGGTACGTGATTTCCAAATAAGCTTGTAAAAGTGCTTTTTTTTTTTTTTGCCTTATAAAGTGCTAACAAGGTTGAAAGTGGACATTCATTTAACAACCTAATTTCAGCCAAACAAGTAAAATATGGAAAAAATAAAGTGAAAAAACCGTACAAATGTTTTTGAAGCTCCAAAGTCCTATATATGAGGTATGAGAAGTGTATCAAGAAATCAAGAAGAGAGTTAGATTAAAGGATATATGAGAACTTTTAGTTCCAAGGATAGTCGTGTGTGCGGGTGAGTTGTGCTAGTCAACCCTACGCTACGCAAGTCGAAACAATACGTAGAATTTTAGTGATCTACGTGTTGTTGGATATTTTCATATGAAGTAAGT
>CAAKMY010122098.1:39729-65767 GCA_901111285.1 Corrigiola litoralis | reverse complement strand
TGGTATCAGTGTTGGTTTTCCGTTTTCAGTTTTTTTGAAAACCAAGATCCATTTTCTGAAAACTAGAAAAAGTGTTTTGTTGTTTTTAGTTGTCAGTTTTCATTTTTTATATGACATTTATACAAACAACTAGTTTTTAGTTAATTATTTAAATTTGTATATAAAATTATTAGAAACTAAAAACCCAAAACTGCAAACTGCAATGATACCGAACGAGCCCTAAAATATTCGTCTTGTTTGGCTGGGTTTTATGAGGTTAAATTAGGTTAATAATGAATAATGATGGCACTTAGATTAACCTACTCTCAAGTTTAATTTAGGGTATTTTTATGTACTTTAAAAAAATTGTCAAAAAATACATATAAATATGCTTGAGAGTACATGTATATGCAATAAATCCTGGTTTCTTATAGTTAGTTAAGTTCTTAATAAATTTTTTGTAGTTTTGGATAATATACCCTTGTTCCTAATATTCTCATACGTCATTTATCTCATATATAAGAATGGATGACAAGTCTACTTCTCATGTAGAGAATCAACTGGTGTTGATCAACGGTGGAAGAAGTGGTCAATCAGTGTTGAAAGGAGTGAAAAGGGAGGAAAAAGAGGTGGTGAAGGTAGAAATTAGTTGTTTAATTAAAGATGTTACTATACATATAAAATTACTAGAGCAGTATGGATTCAATTACTTAATTAATTGGTGTTATATTATCATCCCCCTGATCATACACATATAAAATTGTACTTTTAATGGTTGTTTGCCATATTAATTAAAAAACAAATATTGGATACACGCTTTGTCATAAGAAACTAAAAAATTCACAGTTTTTGTAATTAAACATCCTAACATCTTATTCATTTGGACCATATTTCCTAATTTTAGGATATTATCATGCACAACACCCGATCTTGATTGTATGTATGTTTTCATAGTCTCTTAGTATAAAAAGCTATCTTGCCCCTATTTTTCATTTAATCTTCTGATCTCTCTTTTGCTTCAATAGTTCCATCCCAACTTATTTCCTCCATCTCCCTCATCAACCATCGTAAGAGATAGAGGAGAAAGGTTGGGGTGGTACAAACATCATATATCAAGAGAGATGGATGATCAAAAAGCATCACGTAATATGGAGCTTAATTATGACCAAATTGAGCAGTTCAAGATGCAAATCATCAATCATCACAAGGTGGATATAGAGAATTTTGATCAAGCATCTCGTTATTGCACCTACAATGTTAGCACAACGTACGATAATAATATGTCAACCTCGTCACCTTCTAATCAATATGCAATGACACCATACTTTAAGCCCTCATCACCACCTCCTAGCCATAATCGTGACAAATCTCACGAATGGTACGTCGATGAGGCTGATTTTAGGAGGAAAAGGAGGGTCGCTGCGTATAAGGCATATGCCATGGAAGGCAAGTTTAAATCATCCTTTAAAAATGGATTTCGATGGGTAAAAGTCAAGTATTCCTTAATAAGGCATGGTTATTAGTTGCGTTGATTGAACATTTGCGTACCATTTGGAATTTTACTACCTTTTGTTGGATATTCTTACGAATAAAAGTTGTAAAATTTGCTCATAAGTCATATCCCCATCGTAGTTCTATTATAATGGAGTTGCAAATGATCAAGACACTTTAATCCAAAAGTCATTTCGAAACCACCTCTTCAAAGGTAAGGTTGCGTACACCCAACCCCAATACCCATCTTGTGCGGGAGCCTCTTTGAAGAAATTGGGGT
Organism: Corrigiola litoralis; assembly: GCA_901111285.1. Classification (NCBI taxonomy): domain Eukaryota; kingdom Viridiplantae; phylum Streptophyta; class Magnoliopsida; order Caryophyllales; family Caryophyllaceae; genus Corrigiola; species Corrigiola litoralis. The sequence continues at coordinate 64,017 of CAAKMY010122098.1, read as the reverse complement.
GATATAAGGTTGGATGTTCTTGGTGGGGACGGGGTTTTGTCGGGCATACGAGCTTTGTATGGATATCTTATCATATAGATGGTGACATTCTCAGTGAATTCAACGCAAGAAGACCATCATTGGTGATGATATTAATTTCATTGTTCATTATTGAAGAGGGTTGAATTGGTTGACCTATTAATCAAACTTGAATTTAAATCAAGAGGTTATGTTCCTAAGAGATATATTTACCTCAGATAAATTGATGTCAGCGTTGTGAAGAGGCAACTTATTATGTGTACTAGGAAGAACACAAATAAAATGTAGAAATATTCATTAGAATCAATAATTTTGTCGATTTCTTATTATTAGAGGTATAATTTTCTTAGCGTGCATATATTTTTTATGTGATTTTCATAATCACCTACACAGTTATCAAAATCTATACTTGGATTTCATATATATGACTCAACCATGTCTATACCACGCATAAACAAGTCAAAGTTATTGTAATCTATTACAAAGACGATATATATCCAATAAAAAAAACCTTGTATTACAATGATGATGATCAAATTATATGATGAGCTTATATGAGAATATAATTTTCAGCCATTTATGATTTAGAAGCCTATTTCCCCCGTTTTTTTTAACATATGTAGATAACAATAGCAATACATTTAAACTCAAATGAGTCTTGATTTGATATGACACTGGGTAATGCGAGAATTATGTATTCCAATTTCTATTTTAAAATCATGAACATCTCGCCAACGTGAATGGTATTAACATTTACTATTTTAAAACAATACAAGTATTAGCCAAATGATTTTATTATGTAATATTTGTCATTAATATCTTAAACTAGTAGTAAAGATTGATGTACTAGGCATATTAAATCACATGTTTAAATCTCCATTTTCTCATTGTATTCACAAGAGATAGTCTAATTTTAGTGTTAAAATGCCTTATAGACTTAAACAAGTGAAATTGTAGTAATTTTGGCTCAGTTCAATTATAATAGTTTATAATAAATCCATTTTCAACTCTGCTTAAAAGCCATTCTTCCACTAATAATTAGATCAAAGTATTGACTTTTAGTAAAAGAAAAAAAATTAATTATTGATTTTAACCAAAGTTCAATAACTCTATATGATCTTTCAAATGAATTTAATAATAGACGAGTTTTGATAATTTAATGACACTTATAGAATCCAACAAGTCCAATTCAATTCGAATAAATTCATTTACACTTTAATGAGTTCATTTCAATTTACTTCAAAAGAATAGAATTCAAATGCACTGCACAAACGTACTTCTTGATCAAAATTTCAAGTGTAAACAATTAAAAAAAAATCCTCTCACTAATATTTTGGTCCATTGTGTTCGGATCTTAGTCCACACCAATGCACCAACGGCCCCATTCCATAATACACAGTTACACACCATCACATAATCCAAACATAATCAACCTTTCTTTCATTTGACTTTCTAAAAAAACACCAACAAATCTATAACAGTCATCTCCACAATCTATCACATGCCAAAACAAAACCCCTCTCACACGTGTCACTTCCCCATTGGTCCGTTACCCCCCAACACCCTCATACTCCTTGTAACTCTACCACTTTCCTAGACGAAAAAGTCTTACTTTTTGTTTTGTGTATGTTTGTAATTTGAAATCTCAATCTATGCAAAAAAGAGACGTTACACATTTCTTGGAATTATTTTGTTTTTTTTTTTTAAAAACACCCACTTTTTTTAAATGACATATAAAATGGTCACACCTCAATTAATGCTTGAACTACAACCTTATACTATACACACTCTCACTCTATACTAGTACTCATTTTTCTTGCATTTGTGACATCTATCAAATTTATTACTTAGGCAACTATATTCTTCTGTGTTGCTAGACCCCAGGAAAAAACTAGACGTTGGCATTGCATTTATAGGAGAGAGGAATTCTTTCAACACTCATTTTATCTTTTCTGTAAGTATTTTTTTTTATCATTTGTGATTTTTGCAATGTATGATTGGAGTTTAGACATGGGTTTTTGATCATGGGTTGAATTTTTGACTTGGGTTGTTTCATTATGTTAAAAAGATTGTGTCTTTAATCCTGCTGAAGATGAAAGTTAGTGTCTTTTTATGATGATTGTTGAATTTGATTGGTTAATTTGTTAAAGATTCAATCTTTAGCAATTCAATCTTTAGCAATCAATTTCTTGTTTATGATCCTGCTGAAGCTGCAAGAACTGTGTTTTATGACTATTGGATTTGTATTGTGTTACACTGTTATATATTTTGTGCTTTAATCATCTGATTAGTTAGCTTTTATCAGAATGTGTAGGTGTTGAGGATATAGTGATTAGATTAGGAGTTAGGATGAGAATAAGTGTCCTGTGTTGATTGATTTAGGATCTTTGGCTATGTTACCTGGACTCGGCTTGAAGTATCCGACAAGGGTGCGTGTCCGAGTGTCAGAAATGAAGTGTCCAAGTGTCACAGCCATGTCGGAGTTTTGAGTGTCCGACACGGGTGTGTGAGGTGAACTGAAGAGTCCAGGTAACATAGCTTTAGCTAGCTTATGGACTTTTGAAGGCTTGTATAGCATATTTAATGCTTATCACATGGTCAGATGGTGATACAGTTTTTCCAAGCTGGAGAAGTGTTTGATTTTAGACTTGAGATCAGATCATGTGCGAATGTGTATGCACAAGCTTACTCATAGCTATTTACACTTTAGTCTGAACATGTATGATTGTTTTATACTTCAATCATGCCAATGAAAAGTTAATCTATGTTGCTTGACAGGGGGAAAATAATCAGTATGAGTTTGCTCAGGGTAGAAGCCATTGTAGATCAGTCCCCACAAGCATAATATTACACTGACTAAGAACAAGGTGATTTACCTTAAGTGTTCTTGAATTGCAGTACAATTTGATGTTGTTACTCACTAGTATTGATCAGTTTGTAATTTCATCTTTTCTGGCTTTTGAACAGGATGAAGCTGTCGCGGCATTGATGAAGAATTAAGCATTTTCAGGAGTGTACATGAATATATAAATGTAGAAGCGAGGTTGACATCTGTAAATAATAAAAATGGGTGGTGACAAGCATGGATCAAAGAGTGGACGTTATGTTGGTGGGTTCTTGCAGCTGTTTGATTGGAATGCAAAGTCTAGAAAGAAACTGTTTCCGAGCAAATCTGATTTACCAGGTGCAGCAACATTCCTTATTTTCTGCGGGTTCATTGGTTTCGCGTGTATGACATATTCAATATGATATGTTGGCTTGTTCATTTAGTATGTTCAGCTTGTGGCTTACATGTTCAGTGTTCTTTCATTCCATGCTCAGAACCATCGAAACAAGGGAAGAAAGACGACGGAAATTTGCCGATGACGCGGATGCGTGTGGTGAGAAATCGTTCATTATGTAGTGAATACTACTACTCCCCCACCCTAACCCCATATTATTTATCAGGAATGAACTTTAAGATGTTTATTGAATAAATAGCAGGTCGAAGAAGAGGAATTCGGTGCTGGATTAAGTATCAGAGCAGGAAGTGAATATAGCTATGCTTCATCTGTGACCGATGATGATGGATATGGAACAAAAGCTCCTGGGGTAGTGGCCAGGCTCATGGGACTCGATTGCTTGCCGACGTCAAATGCAGTAGAGCCGTATCCTAGTCCCTTTTTTGATAGTCTATCCCTTCAGGATGTCCCTCTAAGAGGAAGAAATCTTGACTTTTATCGTGATCATCAAATAATGCACTCAAGCCATCTTTTTGACAAGGTGGAGGCTACGCGGAGGAATGCGTTGGACTCTAGACCTCCGAAGATGTTTAATAGACCAATTGAGAAGTTCCAGACTGATGTTTTGCCTCCCAAATCAGCTAAAACAATCCCAATTCCTCATCATAAGCTTTTATCCCCCATCAAGAGCCCTATTTTTATGCCATCTCAAGATGCAGCACATATTATGGAAGCTGCTGCTAGAATCATTGAGCCGGGACCTCAAGCCACCAGACGAGCAAAAATCTCGTCAGTAGGATCATCTTCAGTTCCCTTTAAAGTTCGAGAACTGAGAGAGAGATTGGTAGCAGCACAGAGACCAAAGGCTTCTGCACCATCACAGAAGCCAGCTGAGTCTAATGCTGCCAAGTATCTAAGGGAACAGCCCATGGACAAGAGCTGGAACGGATCAGTTGAGACAGCATCATTTAAGGCTTCTCCGAGTAGAGATGATAGCTCTACTGCTGTAAAGAATAAGGGAAAGTCAATTTCACTTGCCATCCAAGCAAAGGTTAATGTCCAGAAGAGGGAAGGCTTAACTTCGAGTAGTAAAAGTTTGGGAGGGTCAGAAGAACACAATGACACCAAGTCTACCCAGTCATACAGGAACCAACAAAGTAATTCCAAAGTCTTAAATAGGAAATCTTTGACTCAAAGCACTTCTTCTGTGCTGAGGCAAAATAACCAGAAACAGAACTGCCCTCCTTACAGGGACAAACCTGCATCCAAGTCTTCAGCTGCTACTTCAATAGGTAAAAAGGCAGGTTCTGAGGATACTTCTCATGTGCGACAAAGAAGTTCAAGTAGAGATGCCGGAACTTCCAGAACAAGTTCAAGGAAATCTAGCTTACAAGCAAGGGATGGTGACAAGGGGGCCCCATATCCTAGTACGAGGAGTGCTCCTCGAAAGAAAAGATCTATAGATGGCAGTCTGCATTTCAATAAGAATCAGGTTTCTGATGATATAGTTGCCGCCGGTAAACATGAAAAACCAAGCCAATCTAGCATGGTGGGTGATCGGCAATATTCATGGATAGAAGAAAATCGGAGGAAAGGAATGGATGTTGTTTCTTTTACATTCACTGCTCCAATTACACGATCATTGCCTGGTTCAGAGCCCACAAGACAGTGGGCTGGAAAAAGTAGTAATCTTTTCACTGATGAAAGTCACAAAATGTTGCTCAACTCAGATAATACAAGATTTTCTTCACCAAATTTAAATGCCTTGGGTGGTGATGCTTTGAGTATTCTGCTGGAACAGAAGCTCAAAGAATTAGCTTCAAACTTAGGGAGCCCCCAGAACTTTGTCAAGAGGGGTACGTCAGCTCAGCAAACTGCAATGTCTCCTGCCAGTGAAGAGAGTGCCATTGGGAAGGCCCGAGAAAAAATCGCTCAACAGGAGCAGCGAGGGAAAGATGTGAATAGTCAGATTTATTCTGGATTGTTTACAAATGAACCCGAACCGATCAGAAGGAGATTCAACTTTCAGGTACAAAAACACTATGCATATCTTCCTCTTTAATATTGTTATACATTTTCCTACTTTTTGCCATTTCGGTTCAAATGTACCCTCAAATACATGCTGTCTCTCTGTAAAGAAACTCCAAAAAGTATTGGCACCGTGTTGAACATGATTTCTATTTTCTCCTTTTCTCAGGCAGGGGAAGCAATGGAGGAATACGGGAGTAGCAATGCTGAAGCTATACAATGGAATGATCCTCACCTTCCGAGTCCGGTCTCCATTCTTGAACCCTCTATGTTAACAGAGAGTTGCTATTCTTCAGAGAGCGTAGCTAGCAGTACAGAAGGTAAAAACAGTGCCATGCATTCTATTTATGTCGTCAGAAGCAGCATGCATAAACAAATTTCATTCTCGTATTCTTACTGCATAGACGGAGCTGGGTCTAAGGGTAATTAAAATGAGCAAAAAGACGCAACATGCTTTAAGCCTTGGCTTTTGATCGCTGAGACATTTTAATTTTAATTTTTCAGAGAGCAAACTATGTTCATCAGTCCGAGCTCAGGAAGTGGTTGGTTCGAGCTCCCTACAGACGTTCCACCCAATGGAAACAGATGCAGAGGTTTTGGATTCGGCTTCTTCTATGCAGTCTCAAGTTATTGCAGCAAAAGACTCCACGAAATCAACAACATGGGAACTAGGATATGTGAAGGACATACTTTGCAATGTGGAGTTGATGTTCAAGGATTACGTGACAGGTCGAACACGAGAGATAGTTAACCCCCACCTCTTTGATCAGATGGAGAGACGACAAGGAGGCTTGCAGACAGGAGTTGTCCAGTTCAAACTAGAGAGGAAAATTCTATTTGATTGCGTAAGTGAATGCTTAGATATGAAGTGCCAGCGGTTTGTGGGTGGCGGGTTTGGGACATGGACGAAAGGCATTGCGACATTGAAGAGAAATGAGAGACTGGCTGAAGAAGTCCATAAGGAGATTCAGGGATGGCGAAACTTGGGGGATAGTATGGTGGATGAGCTCGTCGACAAAGATATGAGCAGTAAATATGGGAGATGGCTAGATTTTGAGGTTGATGAGTTCATGCTAGGTGTAGACATTGAAGGCCAGATAATAGATTCGTTGGTTGTTGAGTTAGTTGCTGATATCTTGCCTTCTACTCTATATTTTTTATGACATTTTAGCATGTATAATGTAAGATACCAAGTCATATTTAGCAATTATTCTTGTTCAATTCTTTGAAACAAACCGTCTGATAAAGTGTTTTCGTCGATGATATGGGACAAGGGTGTCAATCGGTCAAGCCTTTGTCCATACAAATTTGAAAGCCCGTGCGTTAAATATGTCTGCAATAATATTTTTTATTTTACCTATATGATAATATAATTGCCGGAAAACATGAAAAACCAAGCCAATCTAGCATGGTGGGTGTTAGGCAATAATTTTTGAAGATATTGAGGGACTGCCTCCTCTGTCACGAAAAGGAGATGAACGTTATGCGTACACTTTAAAGAAATCAACGCGGTGCGAAATGGAGCTTCAGAAGCACAGGGAAGCTGCAAAGCCATTCGTTTGGCAGGTTGATAAGAAAAGAAGAGCTTATGGAACTGGAAGAAGAAATTGCAGTATAGCTCAAGTCTGGATCTAAACTGGAGAAGGCAAATTTTATATTGATGACAAGGAGTTCGGTGTCTATTTCCCAATACTTGATAATCGGGCTCCTATTCTTCGACCATTTTTTGAGACAAAGACATTGGGACTTTGGGACGTCAAATGCATTGTAACATTGGGACTTTCTAATTTTTCTGAACTTTTTGAACTTTTCTGAAAATAAAAACGGGTACAAAAATTTCTTGTCTCTCTAGTAAAAGATATAATTTACAGATACTATTCGTTCATATAACTGTACAAATATATTCGCTCACTTGAACTAAAGAATGATTTCCTAGATACAACATTTATAATCAGCTGCGCTTATCGAAGATCAACCACATCAAACCTCAATTTTGGGTTCATATAAACATGTGAACAGTGCTCATAGAGAGGGCTGCCATCCGATGGTTCTTCGTGAGGGTGAAAGCCTCGCTGGTCGCAATTTCGGATTACAGAAATGCCTCCGGGATCGGACAAGTGAAATATACCATGTGTACTGCAATGACAACCAAACATGTATGAGTTTAATCTGTAATAGACATCGGACTAACTGAGTGCAGGTATTGAGAGTCAGTTCAAGAGCTCATGAAGATGGCAGGGAACATAGCTTTACCAGGGAAATGTCACAACTCCTAAAAACTGTTTTACTGACTCGCATACATGCCTAATCTGATACCTAAATTTCTCTTGTATGCCCTTTAGAAGTTAAATTTTCTCCAGCATGCAAGTATGAGCAACAATGATTCAACAGTACACAAATTGACTACAGCTGCTCAATATTGTGCCACATTACTACATTAGCCCCTCAAATAATCACACCCCATTGGGTGTAATTTGGCTTACATGACTGAGTTTATGTGTCAACTTTTAAAGGGAATGGGACAGTAGATGGGACAGGAAATGGAACAAAGGGTCTTTACTGGTTCAAGAGAAATTAATGATTTCGGACATAAGAATAAATCAATAAAGATTATATATGTAAATAACAAATTATTCAAAAAACTCAATTCTTTTGCTAAGCATAGTCAAGCGATTAATTTGCAATCAGATTATCTACTGATTCTGTCATTGCCCTGCAAATTTCCCATCCACGGGCACATAAACAATAAAAAAGAGAAGGCAAACATTATTCTTGTATCGGATTGACAGAGTAGTTTGTACTTCACTATGGACAATTTGGTGCTGGACATCCCCACGGGGTGGTGAAGGGAGGGTACCAATTGGTAGACCCGTCCTCATCCGTCCTTCCATAAATGTATGGCCCGTATGGTATGAATTTTATTATTAAACTTGCCTTGGTCTTAAAGAGTCACAATATATCACAAAGAACTGCATTTTCAAGCCTATGGGCTATGGCCCTGTTCGATCTTTGTTTCTTAATCGTCCACTACATTCTTCATGACAAGTTGACTTTGTTTTGATTTGATTCTTCTATCCCTGATAAATGGGGTGCTGCAAATTCAGCCACAATTTTAGAAAGGGAGTAAAACAAACCTGGATGAGTCTGTAGGTGCCATGACAATCGCAATTGCTTCTGGCAACATGATCTAGGAAGGTACATCAATGATAAACAAGTTTAGCGAAGTATTGGTTCATGATATAGCAGTAGCACATTCAAAGCAGTCATGAAACATATATCACAGAAGCACACGATTCCTCATAACTATTACACCAAGATTGAATTTTAGGAGGAACACCTTCTGTCTAAGCAGGACCTAGTTTCAAAATGACCCTGTATTTCGCCACTAAAATCAAATAAGCACAAACCATTTGAAAAAGCCACCAATAGTAACAAGTCCAAAAACGTAAATTTTCAAGAATCTGATCGACCAAGTTACAGGGACAATCAGTTCCAAAGAGAGCACAGGAAGCGAGATGCTACAATGCCAAATCACCGAGATACTCATCTAAAACTTCTAGTCAAAATCTTATCAGACAATCATGGAATTCTAAGCTGTCATGTTATTTCAACAGCACTCGTGGTAGCTCGAATTTAAAGTAGATATTATTTGAATTGAAATCAAGAGGGAAACTTCGACCTCCCGAGGGATGCATTATGCAACAAAGCGAAGTGGGACTATGGGGGTCTGTTGCAATAAGTAGATGTCACTTTGTTCATGTGTCAATCAAGCCAAAGCATGCACTACAAACAATTGTCCAAAAAAAAAAATGCAAAACCAGACAGCCAAACCAAGCCCCTTACCACAAGGTAGCATCACTTAGATATGAACACTGTCTGGGTAAAGTAAAATAGATGAAGTGGAAGGGAGTGAGAGCAAGGAAATCAGATTTTCGTATTTTCCCTCCCTCTTTAATAAATCAAATCCCTTCACATTTGGAGAGATTTGGGGAAGAAATGGGAACCCCTCCCTTCCCTCCTTATTACCTAAACAAACACACTATAAATGCATAATCTTATATAGAAAGTAGGTGAATCAACTGCATAGCTAATCTGCCAATATGACCCCTACGAGAACATCTCAGGCATTCCACAAAAGCAGCAAGCACCCTTCCCACCAATCAAAACTTCAAAAAATATACATAAGAAGCACATCTAAAATCTACCACCACACACGACTGAAAGTTCGTAATTCAAACACACAGATCATCTTTAGCAGCAGGACATATTCAAGTCTTCAAGCACAGAACACATCAAAGAAGAGTTGAGACATGAAAGATACTCTACCTGATAAGAGTAATGAGTGTGCAGGTCAACCGATGACATGAAACACGTCTGCGTAGGGTGTGTCTGTCAGCATGAAGAGAGTATGAGACTCGGATCGTAAAAGAATAAAGCCAGCTATCTAAAACATATATAGACTAGCTAACTGTTTCTTTAATGAGCAACCTAAAATTGAATGGCTAGGTACCTAAAATTGAATATCAAGCACTCCATGATCTCTACCAAAAATGACAATAAAGGTGTAGAAGAGGGGAATAGAGAATTCTTGAACTAGATCAAACATAATGCTATATGTAGGACACGTAGAGCCAAAAAGAGCCCCTTAGTCTTCTAAACAATTATTTGCTCTCCACCCAAAAGAGCCTTTCTTATCCTTTTAAATATAATACTTAGGCACACAACTGACTCAAAAGTTGCAAAAGCATAGTATGAAAACATCTATGGTGGTATTTCAACTAAGTCAATCTCTACAAGGGTACTGTAGTCTGCAAAAGTCCAAGACAGTGTATCAACATCACTGATGGGCTATTTTTATATATTTTTAATTACAACAAGGAGAAATTAAAGAAAACAAAGTCCTCTAACTCGGGGGGGGGGGGGGGGGGACTTGCACTACAAAGGTCTATCAGGTAAAAAATGAAAATAAGCTTCCCGACAAAGAAAGTAGTAAACATATCTGCCCAATAATGCAAATAAAGTTGTTGCTACAGATTCAGACACACTTACATGAATCCATCCAAGAGGAAAAAGTGACAATCTGTCCTGAACCTCAAATATTTCTTCTTCATTTAATGTTTGGCACTGTAAAGAGTCAACAGAATGTTTGCTTAATCCATCAGAAGGAATGAACTAGATGCAGTAAAACATTCAACATCAAAAAAGGAGAATGGACAAAATGCGTAAAATGCCTTGAGAATTTCGCTGACAAAAATATAACATAACTAATTCTTTCCATGAAAATTTCGCACTGCAGTCAAGTCCAACCAAAGTTTGCAAGAAATGACATGGATAGTTAAAATTTTAAGCTAAGCCTTGAATTCTATTTCCTGGCTCTCCTTCGGTACCAGAGTAAGATACTCATTGTCAATGCCATGGTATCTCATACATATCTTGCTTTTTAACCGACAAGCTCACAAACACACAGCTGCTTGCTTACACAGCCTCTAACTGTCCACAACATAGGCATATCAGGTAGCAGGAAATACAAAGAAATACAACAGGAATGCAGGCAAAAGCTCCAAATGTACAAGGTAGATAAAAGACATATTCTGAGACTGAGATTCATCTAAGGACTGCTGTAGCAATTCTCCATAAAAATAGGAATTGCATAAGAAATGTAACAGCAGCTCCCAAGCCCAATATCTCTATGGTACTATTTGTTTAATGAATTCATAAATGTTAGGGAAGTGTGCAGGGGTCGGTGTAGTTCCTTTGTGTACTTTGAACTCGGGATTTGCATTAGTTGAGCAATAAGAGTTTGTGCCTTTGCAGGCTTCTATTAAGATTCAAAATAATTATGTTCTACGTCTTACTAGATACTTCCATAATTGCTCCTCTGCAATCGCCAAACAGATCATATACACTGTTTCCAATTTATTTGTAGGCAAAGAACATAACTCCAAAAATTAATCTGAAAGTGACTGTTTCAAGCAGCGCTTTGTCAAATGGGAATAAAGATCTCACCGAATCAGAAGTTGACTCCTGTTTTGGAATGATTAAGCTAGTGATGTGAAACACCCGGTTTTTCTGGATCAAGAAAGTAAAATGCACTGAGAACTGGTTCAAATGTAATTTTTTTTGTCAGAAGCATCCTTTCAACAATTAAGAAAGCATACCAGTGAACCTGCTAGAACTCCACATGTTTCCAGATTTTTCGCCGTATTCCGCTGTGCTAGTCTCAAGAAGTCTTCCATCATTCTTACAGGCTGTAAAGTGCAAACATTAATCTCAACAACAATATGATAGAAAATAACAGGAAAAGTGGTCGTGAACTGAGCTCTTGTAACCTACAATATGCAAATGTTGATACGAATTGGGTTTTTGAATTCCCTCTTCCAACAGCTTGGCTGGTCCAGGTCTTGGATCAGCTACTCTTGACGGGGAAATAGGACGAGCTTGTGGCTGCACTTGAGCAAGTACAGGAGGAGGCAATGGCTGCCTTATAATTTCCACAGGCATGTTCTCTTCACGAAGTGACCAGCTACCGTCATCCAAAGACAGAATGGCTTCCATGTCCTGCCCAATGCTTCCACTCTTTTGAGCCTGAACCGCATCTGGTCTACCTTGAATCAAGCTATCAACCAGATGGAACAACAATAGTTAGAAGCACCAAATGTTTCTAGCGAAAAGAAATTTTGATTTTTTGTTTAGTTTTGTTTTTGGAGATTAAGTTTTGACATGATTGGAACCACAATGACGTCATATTGAAGATGCAAACATGATTCTCGATTACATAGCCAACTTCCAATTTCTGACCTTAAATCTTCAGCTGGACTTAAATCAGCATGGCTTGGATAACAAACCTAAACAAAATACACAAAAAAACAGTTATGAGATAAAAACGAAACGAAGAAAGAGAAGGCGAATATCTATGAATATACGACACATATTCACCTTAATTTGGGCACTTTGTCCTTGCCGCTGACTCCGAATTCCACTTGGTCCTAAAAAGGAGTGTCTCAACAAGGTTTCCTGTTTCGGAAGTGGCACAGAAAGGGACCTGTAACATGATCATTACAAACCAGATAAACCTACAGATAAGCTGGCAATGCAGAACAACTGAACATGAAGCAAAAAAAAAACTTTATAAGCAATCATTATCACAAGCACTATTAAGCAACATAAAGAGGGCGAGTTCTCAGATATAATGAACTACTATCAGAAGCAATACATAATAAGTGAAATCCCATGATATGAACCATATTGAACTGTACATAAGATGTACATCAGAAAAAAGCAGCAACAAATCAAATTTGTCTCGTTATGGCTACACTCGATTAGCTATTTTGATGAGCAAGAAATGGATAGCAGGTAATAAAAGTGGAAAACCTATGAAAATATCTATGCCACATTATAAGAGTCAAAATCACCATCTGTGGTCAAGAAGAGGAAAGACTTTCAGTTTCATTATGCCACAAGTGAGTACGTTAGCATATAGCAAAGGCTGAGCATAATTAAAGTGATTAAGTTAGTGTAAGAACAAGGCTGCTGCCAGAGTCTAGAAATGACCAATTCCTTAAAATCCTATACTTACAGCTTTGAGAACTTCTTCTCAAAAGGAAGGGAAGTTGACCGAAGAGCTTGAGCATCATTGCTCTGCTTCCAAGAGGACTGAAGTGCTTTATTTGCTGCTTGTAGCTACATTTAAATCACACTGTTATGTTTTATTTACCCAAAAGGAAAGTCTGAAAGAGGAATAAATCTAAGCATAATAAACAACATACATAAGATGAGAGAGCACTCTCAAATTAGAAGCAATGAATGGAAGAAACAAACATCATGCCTAACATAGATATCCTACTCCGACCAGCTGTTAGTGGCATATATGGAGCCAACTGGTTTGTAGAGTCCACACCAACCCTTATATTTGTGCAACACACCAAGAAAATTTTAAAAATTACTTGTGTTCCTTTCCCTACATCCCCATTCGATAAGGACAAGTATAAACTTGAATTATCTCAATGAGAAGGCATGTCATGGATATAAAAGTAGAAGACACAGCAATAACAAGTCAACAATCACCATCCCCAAACTAGTTATGAGATGTAACAAGAGCAAACAATAGTGGAGCCTCAGAGGGGAGGTGGGGGTCTTCACATTTACAAAACAATCAATATAATCATGTAGACTCAGAAGATTACAGTAAAAAGACCAAAAGGTCACCCGCAATTGGCTTTAGCCACTTGACATTAACTAAAATATTAATTATATATTTTAAATGGTTAATTATAATTCACAAACAAAAAGAAAAGCTATAATTCACAAATAACTGACCCAATATGCATCGCTCTTCAAGAGAAAAGGAATCCTGCATGGGAGTAGAAAATTCACACACATATTAAGCACCCAATAAAAGACATACCTGCTTTCTCTCGATACTAGAAGCATAAGGGGAGGGCCAAGCCAAAGATGTTTCTGAGCCATATAAAGTCGTCTCTTGGCCATTAAATTGATTTCGTTGAGCTTCTGCATAAGTCTTGTTCAGTTCACTTACTCGATGGTCAAACTCAGGCTTCAAAGATTCCAGCTCATCAATCACTGCCAGCAATTTCTATCATAAAAGCAACAGCCATACCATACTAGTCAACATATCATACCTATATGAGAATGTGAACACTTAAGACAGACAAAAGTTAAAATGCAATAAAACGCTCACCTTTTTATAATATGCTCTTTCCCTAGAATGCAAAGACTGGTAATCCCGATGGAAGGGTACCGTTTCGGATACCAAACTAAAAAAGAACAGAATAAGGTTATGAGCATATAATAACCTTTTCTGAATGCAGCAACATCCAATAGGCAAACAAATCATACCATATTTACCTTGAGAACCTAACGAGAATAACATACAAGTCCACTATGTTGTTCTCCTGTCTATATACATCAGCCTGAGAAATAAGCAAAGATTCACATCATTTTATAAGAGAAGACGATTAAGGCTCAGTATCGGGCAGTACTTACAGGAGAAAAATAACAACAGTATGCCTCCAAGGAATCATAACTACAATGATTACTCATATTATTTCCTTTACATGTCAGAGAAACAAAAATAACTGCAAGATCAGTAGTTCTCACAAAGTCAAAGTATTATGCAATCAACCAGAAGAATGAAACCTAAATCACCATACCGATTCCGAAGAACCAAACAAGTTACAAGAACATATAACATGAAGTCTCCGTCTTACTGATTATTCCCACAGTGTGTTTTTACTATTTTTTAGGTAGTCCCAAAATACTTCTTTAATAATCGGCCAATTTACACGTGGGCGGTCCAGAAAAAAAGGTTTGGGTTCTTACATGGGCCCTCGGTCTTCAACACGACAATCTGGTTAGAGTAGAAATGGGGAAATTAGAACTTCATCTGTAGAATTGATCAAATTCCAGCACACATTACCTTCTTAATGATCTAAATTCACAAAATATACAGAACCAAGGGCAAGGACTTGGAGTGTTCTAACGGAAGGAAGCAAGCTGCAAATAAGATCATGTGCCAACCAGCTCCCCTGTAACAAAGTGACCCCTAAGATGAACAGAGGTGCTTAAGGCAATTGCAGTAAAGCAGCTGCTGGAGGTCCCCTGAGTAATTTTTAACGGTGTTTTCTACAGAATCAGAAGGCTTGTGATTCAGCAAAACCTAACTTGCTTGCTGTTCAGTCACGGGTCACACCCCACACATGATTTTACAAAGAGGCTACCAAAGCAGCACATCGAACTTGACTTAGAAGTTTTGGTTTGCACACTAATGAACAAGCTTCATACAAAATTCCAATTTCCCTCACTAGCACCTGAACCGATGTTGTAGAAAGCTCATCCACAAAGAAGAACAAGAAATAAAATAATCTTACATCTAAAGAGAAGCAAACAAATGCAAACACTCTCTTACCAATCCCGCCTTAGCCCAAAGTATGAACCTTGTGATTTTGAAGGATCACATGTTTGCCTAAAACACTTAATGACATTGGACACTTCTAGAGTTACCTGCTCTAGATTACTGCCTTTTAAGTTTGATAGTTTTTCACAATGCGGGCTGTGACGCCTCTCCACCATAAAAAAAAAATATATCATTTCAAGTAAAAACAGTCCGCAATATATTCCATCCATCAAAAACCACAAGATATAGAATCCAATTATATCCAGGATAAGTCTGTTTCAAGCATTTCTCGCTGTCTATGAAAGGTGGTTCACATAGTTCTTAACCCGACTCTCGAGGCATGGTTCTAGCTCAAGCTGGTGTCGTAGTAATAAGTATGATCGGTAGAAAAGCAAGCCAGATTTTATGTTTGCCTCCTAAAACCAATTCTTACACGTCACTAGGAAACCATAAAGTACTACTACCACGAATCAACACAAATCACAAACATCGACATTCCGTTCTGTCTCCCTTACTACACCCACCCTTTACAACAAAAACAGTAATAAACTTGTTGATCACATGCTTGGCAGATGAACTAATAACGGAATATTGCAGCAAATAGGAAGGCTACATCTGATATAGTTAAGACCATAATTAATAAGTTTGCTAGTTTGGGAGGGGGTCTAACCTTAATTTTACAACTTTTTGATTATATTTTTGCAAATTTGTTTTGCAAATATTTTACAACTTCGTTCTTTTATGAAATTGTTTTTTAAACTTTGACGGATCCTCATGACGATTCATTGTAGCCACTACCGAACCAATTTCGGATTAAGGCTCTGATGTTGTACTTCTTTATGGAACTCTCCCTCTCACTCTGTTATTCAGTACATCAATTCATTGATTTGGTACTTTGAATTCCTTTCTTTCTGATTCACGATTCCTGGATTAAACTTTCTGCTACTCCAATCCTATTGACTCTAGAACAGTGCTACGAAAACAACGGTTTCCTCCCACTAACCACCCTGTTCCCAACATCTCTTCGTTTTATCTGGTACTCAACATTGACCCCACCTCGACGTAATGGAAAAAGGTACTTGTAGGCTTGTAGCTTATCCAAGGTATACAATGAGGCAAAATCAAGGCTCACATAACACTTTAAGAAGCTTAATTTTCAATGCACAACTACATTGCAATTAACAATCTTTTAGTGTATTCATAACTTTCTATACTAAAAATACCCACTACAATTAGCAAAACTTCGGGTACAACAGTCCTATAATAGGACGTCATGAAATCAATCTTCTAGGGGTAAGCTCTTTAGACGGTAAATCGTGCTCATCCTAATACCTTAGAATTTCACCCCGTCCTATTGTAGGACCGTCTTATTCAAGTGTTATTTAACTTACTCTAGTATCTCTATCTCTACTTAGAACTTCAAAATTACAATTTTATAGCAAGTTAACAACAAAACACCAGCCAAAACGTCTAGTATGAGACCGTCTTATTTAAAGTTACATTAATCGGGCTTCAAGTGCTCATTGTTTGGCTTAAAGTAGTCACTTTTATCACAATGTTAATAAAAAGAGACCACTTTAACCCAATCCATGACCACGTCTAACTTAACTAAAAATCCAACCGTCTGTTTTAATAATTTGTGCACACCACGCATCGCAAATTCCACAACCCGCCTAAAATCAGTCAAAGTAAGCCCTTCTCTTAGCTTGATCACAAATTCTTCAAAAAGACTGTCTATTTTTAAGCTAAAATTAGACGAACTCCTCGCAAGCTAAATCTACTCAAGCTTCCTCCAAGCCCAATCAAATGAGAGATATATATCTCTTTATTGGCCCAGCACATCGAGGCAAATTCAAGCTTTTCTACTAAGCAACTTCCAAAAATACAATTCTACATAGCAATATAACAAATTCCAGCATAAAAACCCTAAAATCAATAAAAACAAACCCTAAAACACAATTAAACAATAACTAACACTAAAAAGATGCAAAATTTAAAATGCAAAACCCTAAAATCAATCAAAACAAACCCTAAAACACAATAAAACAATAAATAACACTAAAAAGATGCGAAATTTAACAATGCAAAACACTAAAATAGACCTGTCTAAGAAGAGTATCAGCAATTCGATAATAATGGCCCAAAGAAATCCGATTATCGACGACGATCTTCCTCGTGAGCAGGTCCACGTTGATCGGCGCCGCCGGCGGTTGGCGGTCCATGGTTTTCCGGCGACTTTCCGGCGATAATCCGATAACTGCTTTTTTCAATAATAATATGATATTGGTATGGAATTTCAATAGCAGAGATTGGATAAATTGTGGGTTTTGATTGAATTGCCGAGAGTTGGATCAAATTTTATTATGTCGACATTGGAAAGACGGTCTTACACTAACAACTCTAGTCAAAGTTGTAAGGATGGACTCTATTAATTATCGTCTAGTATAAGATCGAGTAATTTTTAATTAAAATTAGACGGTAATTTTTAATTAAAATTAGACGGTATTAAATTGATAATTTTTTTGTTAACAATGATCGCTAATTCGCCATTATTGTAATGTTAACGAAAAGTAATTTATTTTACTTGACATTTAATTTATTAAGAATGATCGCTAATTTGCCATTATTGTAATGTTAACGAAAAGAATTAATTTTACTTAATGTGTGATAAGTAAAAAATACGGAATAGATAGTCTTTTACTAATTTATGTTATTTTTAAGTGTGGATATATGAGAATTTGACCTAAAGGATTTTGAAACTCATTTGGAAATCCTGAGAGATCACATCGTATTATTGTATGAACAATAAAAAGGTAAGAATAATCTCACCTACCAAGGTATTTGTGTTGTTTTACTAGGACTACTAATATGGTCATTATCAATAAGTTAGATGTCTTTAACCTTCGGAATGTCTAGAAGAGAGAAATTAGTAGTTGTTGTCTCTTTCTACTTCGAATTGCATGTTAATTCAGTACGAGTAGACAAAATGTGAGTTTGTCGATCGTCGGATTATTAAGATTTTGTTGGGGTTTTAACATAAGGTTTGGCAAGATGTCGGTTTTTCATAATTTGAGGGCGAACTTTTAACTTCAATCAATAATATGAAAACTCGTTTGAGTGCAAGGTTCTCTTGTCCAATTATTTTTGTTTTGTTGTTAAGGACGTTAGCCAACATTGTTTAGTGAAAGGATTCACAAGAGAATTTAAAGAACTTTTTTTTCATCATATAACAAACATTGAATAGATAAATTCCACACTACGAGAAACATACCTTTAACATTTATATATAATGGTATATTTAAAAAAACTTTATTCCTATAGCCTCAACAAATATTTCTACTACTTAAACTCACTGCCTTCGTGATGACATTCCAATGAATGGTTGTACATCTTCATCATGCCATGTTATATCTAGCGTTGACATTGTCTAATGGTAGCCCTTTATCCAAAAAGGCACGGAATATATCAATGTCCCCAAGGCAAATGACACCCCTATTGTAATATTGGCATATACGTAGGCTCTCCAAGGTTTGGTGCTCTGTCTCATTGCGTTAAATTCAGCTATGAAGGCTGGGACTGTGCTTAAACAACCTATGAATCCAAACTGAACTGCAGTGGCGACGGTTTCACACTTCTTTGTATTAACCTGAGTCATGCATAAACATAAATTCATAACTAAACAGAATAATATGCTGCACAATTAAATGATAAAGCCTTGTTCTACATAGAGGAGTTTTAAAAGTGTTTCAAAAGGTTTACGAAAGTTAAAAAAATGTTCAATACATTAATGAAATACAAAATAGTTTCCCAAAATTGCTAAAAAGTTTTGTGAAAGTTCCCACGAAAATACCATGTAGAGAACAATGTTTTCGGCTTTTGATAACTTTAAAAAACTTTCAGAAACTTTAGAGAACTTCTTCATATTCTGGTTAATTATTGATACAAACTTTTAAAAACTTTACTGAATTTTATAAACTTTAAGACACTTATGAAAACTTTTGAACTCGTTTCAAGAGTTCTTAAACGAATTTTAACATGGCAAAGCCAAAATTGTGTATTCTTTGAAGCAAGACATTACCGCTTTCATCAGTATGGCAAGTGCTGCCATAATACAAACTGCTGAGACATTAGCAATTAGTGTGCCAAAAGGGATCCATTTCAATGAACCCTTCTGGCCAAGTCCACGTCCATTGAGTCGGGCAAGCCACCACCTGACCCAAACTCCAGGAGGACCAACGAAGCAAGCTAACCAAAGTTGAGCACCACTGCCACCTTTGCTGAACTCTTTTTTCTCAAGTATCCAACATATAGCCCATAAGCCACCCCACATACACATCAACACAAATAGAACTATAGAGTGACGCTTAATGTTGTTTCTCCTCAACTTTGTGGTGCTTAGATTTACTCCACTCTTTATAAGTAGCCACTTGAAACCCTTAGCTGTCTCGATGCCAAAATTAAAAGAGTAAGACGAAAGAAACAAACCTGTACAAAACCAACAATATAAGATTAGCTTATGATCACGAGATTACTTACATAAAGCATGAGATTGTATATATTTAAGTTAAAACATTTTAAAATGGTCATTTTTGTTACAGTATTTTGATAGAAAATGACAACTTTTACTGTATTAGTAATTAAGACTTATTCTTAAACTAAAAATTTATGTCTCTTTTGATAATTTGTGTTCGAGATAAGGTAGATGGTTTCACCTATAATAAAACCAATCACAGTAAAAGCCCAGCGTCCATGGACGCTAAGGTCGAGCATTTGTTGTATCCAACTACTGAATGCAGTAAGGCTTCCCAAATAACCAGTTGTTAGCCCGATTACTAGTTGATCTGACACATGAGATATATTCGCTTTGAAGACAACACCTAGCCATCCCATCAAGAAACAACCAACCTACAAACATGCATGATCAACTTTGGTTAAGGAAATTAAGTTCAATGAATTCCCTATATCAGCAACGCCCAAAATGAAAGGAGATTATCAGACATACCATATTTGTTGGAAGACCTAAGTACAAAATCCCATTATAGCTTGTCACAGCTGCCATGCTAAACAACTTTTTTATAAGATACCTACTTAGTACCTGCACATTGCAAGAAATAGAAGAGTTAGCTTATGTTGATATCGATCCTCCGTCTTAGGCGACACATTATGAAGTCAATTCCACTTCCTCTAACAAAAGGAGAAAATTTGTTGTATGAAAATACTTCTATTGTGTAGGATGATCTTGTCAGGAATGACTATGTAAATGATCCTTTTGATGCGCCATAGATTAACGTTCTTTGGTTTCTGAGTAAATCGGGCTAAATCAAAATGGCTCATATAACCGTTTACGTTTTCTATAAGGTGAACAAGCAAAAGATTTGTGCACTTCAATCGAATAGTCAATTGAAAACAATTCGATCTGTTATTCTGATGCAGGAATAATACTATGTACACCGGCCCGATCCCCTTACCTCAATTGGGTTGGAGCCATTTGGGCAATGATTCCCATGAAGTGCATACGTAAATTTTTAAAACGTGATCGAGGTTGTTAACTTGCTAGTTGCTATGTCGCCCTATAGTCTCTACCAAGGAATTGGATGTTCAAATGTCAGCTACTAGCCTACTACTCGTTTATTTTATTAGTTATGGAAGTCTCCGACTTGTAATTTTTATATTGGTACTATTTGGCTTGTGTAGGGCAGGGGGGAAAAGGGGGGAAATGATGCCATCAGCTTTTCTGTCAAGTTGGAATCCTAGCGTACTTGCTTGTATGACTTGCATTCATGCCAGCATTTCTTATGTTCTTACCCCAAGAATCGCAAAGTTGGTCAAATATACTAGGCAAGCGACATACTCCAAAGAAGGTGGCAACTCTTTGGGTTCTTCCTGTAGATAGGCAAATACATATAAAGTCAATATATGCTACGAGTATATGAAGAGCACAACCTATGTAGTCACGACTTAATGTATTAACAGCATACACTTACTTGTTTCTCCAGCAAGATCTGATTATCATTGGAACCAGGACTACTATTTCCTGATGTTGATATTGGTAGTGGATAGACTACGTTTGATTTTGAGGGATCCTGGTAGAATTCATATGACTCAAGTAAGTCCTCTGGAACAGGAAAAACTATTCCATGTTCCATGGAGAACCGGAGGCTGCTCAACCTATGACTTTCTGTTCTGTTGAGTTCCCTGTCTCCAATATCTCCTGCTTGTGAAACAACCTCATTTTCTGCATCTTCATTCAACTTAGCAGCAACAGGCACATTAAACAACCGCCTTAGAGAGGCACCTGAACTGCTTATTCGCGCTATCGGATTCGTGTACTGCAACTTCTGATCAGTAGGAACAACTCCATTATCTTTGCCTTCTGAAATTGGATTGGGGTTGCCGTTGTCTTTGATATTTTGACCATATCCATTGGCTGCCATTCTTTTTAAGACAACTTTCCTGAAAACAAACTAAGACCAAATTTCAGGTTCAAGTCGGACATGTAACATAGGCATTTTTCAATATGTTCTTCACATATCGAAACCAAATAATGGCCTTACGGTTTTGCCTAGGGTTACTGTAGCAAACGCCATGACTTTTGACAAGACTGAAAAGCTAGCTTAGAGAACCTAAAAAAATGTTCATTTTTCTTAATCACATATTCACATGTGTAAGTTGAATGAGCAATAACTCTTATCTTTCAAAAAGGCAAATGCTAATAGTATTATGTAGTAAGGCTGAGCTCAAACCATATGATCTAACTAGGTTGCATGGAAAGGATTAAACAGGACAAATAATACTATACGGACACATAAAAACAGTAGAAAAAATGCTACAGAAATATAGTAGTGTGTCCAAAACATGACAATGTTCATGTGTTCAACACGCACCACCTTTCTGGTAGTACCGTCTTAGGAACTCTAAGATCAAAATATCCATGAACATGGGGATCAGTTGATCCAGATCCAGTCCACCTGTTGGCTAAGTGCATAAGAGTAACATACCAGAAGTGACTATAGTGACACCCAAGATATTTTACTTACCTAGATTGAATTTTGAGGTAAATTTTCTTAGTGCTATGGGATGATGAAGGTCCTGATATTTATAAACATGAAGCAAGAAGCTGTCTTGAGAGACAGAAACACAAATGGTAACTTAAAAATTAACTACTGGAGCACCTGTAACTGTCAATGCAGCTAAGAGTTTTTCACTTGCATCTAGTGCATATATAAGCATCTCATGGTAACCTATTAAATGACAGTACTATTAACTAATACTGCCGTATTTGTACAAATGAATTGCATCAAATAATTTTGTATTACACCATGATATCACGCATTCAGTCAGCTATTATAGCAGTTTCTCTGATCCATGAATATGGCCGCCATTAATATTTGCGACAACTATCAGCTGTCAACCACATTAAACTTCTTTTTTTTCCCCTAATAGGTAAGGAGGAGTCTCGATCATCCGGTTGTACCATCTCAAACCAACCTAGTGTTCATGGGATAGCCACTACACTAGAGTATCAGACCCTTGAAAGCAAGAGAGATTAAAAAAAAAAAAAAATAGCTAGCAATTAACCCCTAAACTAGTGGATTTAATTTAAACTTAGGATTTCAATGTCAGGATGAGTATTCACCTCACCACAAGTCAAACCTTCCTTAATTACTGTAACATTGAATTTGTTGCGTGTGCTTTTTATATACTAGTAGATCGAATTGTAGGAGTCTTGACATACGTAGAGGCATTAACATGCATGGATGTGCAGCTGATAAAATCAGACAAAAAGGTCCATTTTTTAGAATAAGTTAATTAATTAGTTTCCAAAGTTCTTATTAGTTGCTAGCTAGTTGATTTAGCATATAAGTACAACATCTCTTCTTTCGGCATTTTTAATTTATTAACAACGAAGAGAAAGACTTCGGAGATCTTTCCCGTAAAGCACTAGGATTCAAAGGCTTTTTCTTTTCTATTATATTTCCTCTAGCAAGTGGGGTTCCCTAACCTTTCAGCTAAATGGAGAGATCTTTAAGTCTTGGAAGACCACAAATTAAGTTTATCTGAATTCTGTCATGTATTGTTGTCCCTATGCAACTTCGAACTGCCGCTTGCATATATACAGTAAATGTAGAAACTTCAAGCTAGATCATAAGTTCATAACGCATACAGGTTTAGGATCAGTCAAAAAAATTGAAAAAGACAAAAGAAAGGACTAAGTATATTCGTTAAGATCTAATACTCATACATGAGTCTATAGTCCCTTTCTTTTCCTTGCAGAAAGACCTCTGAATTTAGGCTTAGTTTGTTATTCTAATCCAAAATATCTGTGCGAAAATACGATATGAGAACAAGTTGCTTTTACTTGCAAGTTGCAACACATACTTGGTCTTACTCATGAAACTGGGTGTTTAGGTCGACCGAACAGTACACCATGTGAATATGATGTTGCTAATTAATCTCAGCATGAGGAATACAATTGGAGACCATTGTAGTGTTAGCTAGCTGCTACTTAGAGGACTACTTTGATAACTAACTTAACCTTAGTTCTTACCATGAACTTTTTTAATTTACGTAAAGAAGTGCAAATTTCAATAACCAAACCAATGCTTAAGTCATTTCACTTTTTTTTTTTTAAGTGTCTGCCATTGTGAATGATCAAGAGCATTTGTGAAGTAAATGAGTTATCTAATGCTGAAACTGTTGGCTTATGTCTTGTAAGTACGGATATAGTAATATTGAACTAAGGGCAGTAAACGAAAATTAATAGAAAGACGACAGTTTTGAGATGGAAAAGCATTCAAATGAGGTAAAAATAAATAAAAACACTAATATTAGGAATATATATTCATTGATTTGACCTCAAGAGTGTGGATGTCGAGTGTTCACCCACCCTCGACGCTATATAAGCCTCGCCTGAGGGGACGTATTAGGAATATAATCATTGACTGGGAGAGATAAGAGTGTACAATAGACCCCTCAATGCATAAGATGCAGCTAGATTTTTCCTGTATTTGATGCTCTCAGCTGCCATGGCCTAGTAACTGACATTCCCAGGGGCGGAACTAGGGGGGACCCAAAGGAGCCCCGGTCCCCGCCAACTTTTGGTATTTT
>CAAKMY010122098.1:0-39626 GCA_901111285.1 Corrigiola litoralis | reverse complement strand
AAAAATTCCTAGTTCCGCCCCTGGACATTCCAGAAGGGGTTAGGACATTTCTTCCCTAGCTAAATACTGGGTTTTGTGCAATATAGTTGCTTCCAGAACTTGACAAACTAGTAGCTTTCATGAAAGTCAAACCTTTCTAGAGGAAATTTGGAGCTACTGCTGATTTTTAGATATTGGCTTAGTAAAGAAATTATTATTTAAATTGATCAAAGGAAGGCAAGGTTTTCTACCTATTTCATTTATTCAAAATTACAAAATATTCTTGAAATGTTTTAGCTTATTCAACTTTTCTTAGCTTGATGTCTGAAACAATACCCTGTAATGAAGATTACAAGGATTTGCTCATTATATTTGCATAATATACAAAAGGCAACCACATAAAGGTAAGTAATACAGTAGTTTATGTAGTTACGAGTTTTGATCACTGTCATCTAACTTGAGTGCTTTCGTTGTAGAAATTGCTAGCTCCATCATTCTACTTGCTGGTATTGACCAGTTATTCTGATAGAAGTGGTTTTATACCAAAGCTATCATGGCCACAGTTTTCAGTCAAAGTTTACATTGAGATTAGTACATCTATTCTCAGTATATGCATTTCGATTTGAAGTATTTTACAGGAAGGTGACAGCAGATGCACGACTTCTGCAATCATGAAGCTTGTAATAGGATGTCATGACAATGTTTGTTCCTATTTGCTTTGAAAGGGTAGCTAACACAGGTCTGCTGCTTGTCTTAGCTGCCTAGTATGGCTGGTTTAATAATGATCCAATGTTTATTCAGTCTCTTACTTATTGTTAAGGCTGGTGTGCTAATGTGGACCTTGAAAGTAACTAGATCGAACAGAACACCCCTGGGTCTTAACTTTGTTTAGGACGAAGCGTGCACAGAAACTAATCTACATATCAATGTCGAACCTCCAATAGCAATCACATTTATTTACAGTCTGTCTCGAACAATCCTCAATAAAATCGGATTTTGCCTACAAAAAGTTTCTGCAAAATGATATCGGTCTTGTATATTTCTATGAGCTACTTTTTCTCAATTTAGAAGCTGGCCTCATTCTTCTTTCTATCATCAAACCAGTTTTGTCTAACATACAACATCTCCCAAGAAGAATATATTGCTTAAAACAACAAAAAAAAAAAAGAAAAAACAAAAAGGACACAACACACCACTAGCTAGCTAGCTAGTGATTCCTTTTTCTTTTTCTTTTTTTTTTTTTTTTGACAACAGTGCTAGTGATTTCTACTAGACCCTCTCGGAGGGAGCAACAAGGAAGCATATAGAAGCTGGTTCCAAGTGTCTGGAACTCCCGGGAGACACCAATGGCTACAATCCTGGGTCAACCCCGGTTGCCTCTGAGTCCCTGGCTTACGGTATATTGAAGGGTGCGCGTCTTTCCGATAACCTGTCATCTTGGTAATGTTGAGATAGACCACTGGAGTCTTCATCTTCGAGATCACTGATTCAAGGGTCTTCATCATCAATGGATATGGTACGAGTAATTTGTGGTCTGTGATTGGTGCTGTTTCTCCGTCACAACTCCCTCCTGAATTCCACTGCCCACCTCTGCTCCAAGAACAGGAAACAATTACATCAATTAGCCCATTGTGTAACGAGGGTTACCAAAAACTAATTCTGAAATGAGTATGTGTTTTACCTGAAATGAGAAGCAGAATAAGCAGCAAAGAAGACCTGAGTTTTCTTCTGGTTGACATATTTATCAACCCATTTTGCCCAAGTGTTTAAAGCCTTTGTGTAAGCTTCTGGCACTTTCAATTTGCCATGCACAATATCACCCTCCTGGAAGAAATTCTGCCTACAAAGATGTAGTATTACACAATGTGATATACTTAATACAATAAACAATTCATCAGCTGATAACTCAAAAGATCGAAAAGACTCTTTATTTTACCCATTTCGGGTTTTATGGTAAGTCCACCAATGTCCAGTGTTGAAAATGAGGTAATCAGCATTATGATACTTGGAGGTTGAAGGTTGGATAACATCAAGTCTTAGTGTCTCTCTTCGCGTCTCTACGCCTCTGAATCCCGATAATTTCCATTGTTGGACTAGGAAGGGTGCTCTGACGAACTCTATGCTGCAATTGTAATCCTAGAATACAGTAGAACAGAAACACTGAAACATGACTTGAATGATAAAATCCAGCAGCATGGTCACCCACTAATACCAGCACTTCCCTAATAAATGTGACCAATTCAACTAACTTGCAGTATTACTTATGTTGAAGCCAAACTAAGTGATCAAGTTACCTTGAATTTAAAGGCATAGGAAGCTTCTCTTCTGAACCCTCTCATATGTGAAACTTGAAACATTCTGTTCTTATCAACCAATGACATCCTCAAAGAACAAACCAAAGACTGCCACATATTCCTGTTCAATGAATCTCCCACAAATACCATTCTCTTCCCTCTTAACATCTCCAACATTTTCCTCCCATCAAACCTATCAGATTCACACACAAAAAAAAAAAACCACATTATTACAAAATTCGACATAGTCACCAATTGAGTTAAACGGTTGCCTATCAAGACCGTTAACTTATACTTAAATTTATACTGTCTCAGTCTTACAAGACTTTCTAAAAAATCAAAGCTTCCAAGAACTAACATTTCGACAACTAATATAAACTTTGCAAATTTATGAAATCAAGAACAAACCTTGGAATATCACATCCATGAGGCTGCCACTTATACCTCAAGTAACCAAGATCATGCCGCCCATTATTGAAACAATTAAAGGCGTAGTCGAGAAATGGGCATGACCCTGGTGGATAAACCGGGTCAGAATCATCCAAGACCCATTTCCCATCAAATATATCACAAGAACTACTATTTCTTCCACCAACACCACCCTTTCCTCTCCTCTGACTTCTTGCAAGTGAAGTGACTTTCTTGCTCAAACCCGAACCCGAACCATCCTCGTTCGGCCTCAAAGGACTAACCAAACTCGACCGATTCCCAACCGAGCTGCGCGGAGACTGAGTGGCATTTTGAGGTGGAGGGACCAAACCAGACCCGTTGTCGACGAAAGTGGGGTCGGAAAGAAGCTGAGAAGTGGCAGGTGATGATGCAATGGAGGGGAAAGTGTACTTGGATGATAATATTGGGGTGTTTAGTGGTAAGATCATGAGAGAAAAGAGGAGGAGACAGCAGATGAATATCCATGGAGTTGACTTTCTTGCTCGTTGGTTTGGGGAAGGTGGTGTGTACTGTGGTAGCGCCATTTTTACCAAGAATTGAAGAAATGAGAAGATTCTATTACTCTGTTTTGATAGTAGTTATAACGGTTAAGATTCTGTTATATGGTTAAAGATTTTGGAGGGAAAATGATTCTGTTAAGAAAGGTTCTTGTTAGTTGATTGTTTTTTAATGTAAGTTCTGTTGTTCAAAGGATGTGTTAAGCGAAGAGAAAATGTTATCGTTTCCATGTTGTTATGATGTTATGCTCGTTGGCACCATAAAAAAAAATGATGTTATGCTCGTAACGATAAGTGACCGCCTATAATAAGTTTTTTATTTATTGATGTGTATACAAGTTATTCTTGTATTAATGCGGGAAAAATTAAGGAATTAGATTTGTCTACATTGATATTTTTGGATCGCGTAGTCTCGCTAAAGGAATCGAGTCAGCCATTAGAAAGTGCATCGATAACCTTTGAAGTTACACAATGATCTCATAGCTATACAAGGAAGTGGCGCAAGTAAAGCACTTGTAAAAAAAAGTATGTCATGGGCTCATGGCCTATCTATTCAAAATTCATCTCATTACATTTCTATCACTAATTGTCCGTCCAACATAAAACAAATTTTTTCTTAGGCTTGGTAGTTCAACCTAGTGTAAAGTCACTCTACTTAATCAAAAAATATCTTTTAATGTACGTAACACTAATGACTAATCGGTTGCACCGGACTCCTCAGAGGAGCGCACCAAAGAAGCATAGAGAAGCTGGTTCCAGGAGTCTGGAACTCCAGGCAAGCACCAATGGCTGCAATCCTGGGCCTTCCCGGGCCGCCATTTGAACCCCGGCCTGCGGTATATTGAAGGGTGCCCATCTTTTCTGTATTCAGTCAACTTGGTAATGTTGAGATAGATCACTGGTGTCCTCATCTTTGAGATCACTGATTCAAGAGTCTTCATTAACCATGGATATGGTCCTAGGAACTTGTCATCTGTGATCGGTCCTGTTTCGCCATCACATCCTCCACCTGAATTCCACTGCCCCCCTCTGGTGGCAATCATTCACCCAAATAAGAGTTAGGACTCTTCAGAGATATACTCTGTATGATTTAAGGCCTAAGGAAACAAAATTTCTTACTTGAAATGAGTAGCAGAATAGCCCATAAACAAGACTTTGGTTTTATCCTTGTTAACAGTTATGTCAACCCATTCTGCCCAAGTTTGTATGGCTTTCTTGTATGCTATACCAACATCCATTTTCTTGTGCACAACATTACCCTCCTGAAAGTAATTCTCCCTGCAGTACAGATTTATATTCATACTTAAATGTTTTGTACTTCTAACCAAGGATTGATATAAACAAGTCTGTTATACATTTCTAGTTCTAGTTTAGATACCCATTTCGGACTTTATTGTGATTCCACCAATGTCCTGTGTTGAAGATGAGAAAATCAGCATCATGGTGCTTGGAGGCATACTCTTGGATCGTGTCGAGCTTCAACGTTTCTCTTCGCTTCTCTTCATTGCGTAATCCTGGCAGTTCCCATTGCTGGACTAGGAATGGTGCTGTGATGAAGACTATACTGCAATTATAATCCTACATACCCACCACAAGAGAAGAAAAAGACATGTCAACTTGCTCAGTAGATTAATCTGAAAGGTCATAACTTGACCATCATTTAGCTTGACAAACACCGTTTCAAACAAAGAACATGTAAGTAGTACTTTTGTACTTGTCAATTGTCATTAGCAGCAAATTGAACTACAACATGCACGTATTAGAATGGAATATCATGGAGATTTCTGAATTAGTAAATAGATGAAGAAAACAAAGCTAATGATATGATCATATTACCTTGTAGTTATACGAATAGAAACCTTCCCTTTTCATAACTCTCCTACCAGACGCTTTGAACATGCTTAAAGAACAAACCAAAGACTCCCACATATTCCTGTTTAGTGAATCTCCTACAAATACCATTCTCTTCCCTCTTAATATCTCCATCATCCTCTTACCATCAAACCTATCAAAATCATAAATATTAGACGTTCATTGTCATAACTCATAGTACTACGCACTTGAAGATTAACAAAGGTTAAGCGGCTAAGTGCACACCTTGGGATGTCACAACCATAAGGTTGCCACCTATACTTTAAGTAACCAAGATCAGGACGGCCACTCTTGAAGCAGTTGAACGAGTTATCGACATAAGGGCAAGACCCTGGTGGATAGGGTGGTGCAGAATCATCAAAAGTCCATCTTCCATCAAATATATCACAAGAACTTAATGTAGGAGGGCTAGTCATACCCAACCTGTTTTCGACCAGCCTGCTCGATAAAGGAGTGATCTCTTGGGGGGCAATTGCTGAGACTGGCTCGCTTTGTGCTGTGTTGGTGGAAGGAGTGGTATTAAGGGAGGAGAAGGAAGTAGTGAAGTTGGCAAGAGTACAGAATGTTGACTGTAAAGGGTTGGATGTAAATGGACAATTTAGCAAAAAGAGGATAGAGAAGAGGAGAATGAAAGATGTAGAGAACAATATGGTTCTTCTTGGTGGGAGAGTACGCTTGTAATATGCAGATGGCGGCATGTTTAGAACAATCAGACAGGTGCGCTTGTCCTAAGTTGTATATGACACAGCTAGGAAGTCTAAAGTGGAAGAAAATGCGATTGTAAGAGAGCAAAACACAGGACAAAAGGTTCAGAATCTAGATGTCTGTCTGTACGTACGGAATTTAATTGCTATACAAACAGTTTGATAAGTATTAAGAAATATTTTATATGATTAAAATACATTGGATCTGAGATCAATAATCATTTTTGTTTGGAGTTGATTAGTAAAAGACTTTCAATGCAGAAGTTCTCTGCGGAAGTTAAATTCTTGTTTCTGTTAAACAAAAATGTTAACATGTTCAGATATTTGAGTATGCTGCGGAAGAAGATTTATCTATTTTCTATTGAGTACCTGTCAACCTGATACGTGCCCCATGGGACCATCATAGTAGCACAGGGAGAAGTTTCTTACAGGAACAATATTAATCCAACGTCAGTTTACTACTAGAAAAATAATTTACTATACTACAACTAATTCATCATGACATAAGTGATTCCGTAATTTGGTTATGTTTGACTAAGTATAATTAGTTTAATGATATTGCAGGGCTCTTATCAAACCAGAGAAGAATGATAATGCAGCCTTGTAGGGCTGCAGGCCGATTAAGGTCTTGCACGATGACATTCACGTATATGAATAACTCGAGAAGTGATACGAGAACAGGGAGGTAGATATATGTCTGTAAGACTGTAATAATTATTGTACTGTAAAACTGAAATGATTAAACCTCATATCGCCAGTTCACAATACAGAGAAATGTATCATGGTGTCCGATTTAGAAGGGGTTTACGGCAAAACAAAGCTAGTAATTCCCTCAACTGTACCCTTGCGTCAGCCAGCGATGAAAATTTACAGCAACACTTGCATTATGATCATTATCAGAATGCCAGACAGTATAAGGAAAGTAGGCTCGCGCCCAATGCTTCCGCCCCCCTCATCAGGTTCTACATCGAAGTCACCTACACATACACACGACTGCCATCTGATTACTACTACGCGGATTTCAAACTGGCTATTGAGAAAGAGAGCATGTGAGAGAGGCTACGAAAATGACGGAGCAATTAACCTAAATGTGCGACAAAAAAGCAGTCTCTGTACCACAATCAGTTTACCTCTATGTTCACCATGGCTACAACCAGCTAGAATGGTGTCTCTGACATCCTGAGTGGTAGCTTTGTTGAAGAATAAGAAGTGTTCCATTATGCCATCCAAGCAGTCTAGCACAAGGTTAGACTCCTCGAGACATGGTCCGCTGCAGAACTCATCCACACGCTCAGGGGGTACATGGAGCTCCCCTTCTGCTGTCAGTCTACAAGATTCGTCACAACTGCTATAAATCTGCTCCATCAAAAAGACAAAGTAAACTACTTGTTCTTCTGCATTTAGCCAATGACATCTATAAGATTAACACCACTGAAAAAACACACTAACTGTAGGTTATGATCGCCTCTGGAAGCATAAATGTTACAAATCAGCTATGGAAAGAAAATGCGTGGTAAGAATCAAAATGTCTCGCCTCCTACCGTCCAACGCTGAGGTTTCGGATGCAATTCTTATGACCACGTACAACCTCATGATTGGGGGGAGGTGGTGTTATAGATGAACCTTTAAGCCCCTTAACCCTCGTCCTTACCCTAGCTTAGGCCCAGCATTGTTCTTTGCTAGAGGCGATCTTACCTCCTACAAATAAAGGGGCTTACATGTTTCTCATGGAAGCATAACAAGGCTCCATCAGCAATGTGAGCTGGATCGTTGCCTCGCACAGCACCCCCCTCAGCATCTCCACCTTCTCCTTCATGACCATGACCCTCACCACCCTCTTCACCACCGACTCCATGACCTTCACCACCCTCTTCACCACCGACTCCATGACCCTTGCCACCCTCTTCACCACCGACTCCATGACCCTCGCCACCCTCTTCACCACCAACTCCATGACCATGACCTTCACCACCCTCTTCACCACCAACTCCATGACCATGATCTTCACCACCCCCTTCGTCACCAATTTCATGACTATGGTCCTCGACGCCACCTTGATGGCCCTGGTCCTCATCACCTCCTTCATGACCCCCATCGGGTTGCTTTCCTATAGCTCCAATCTGAGGCTCATAATCACTATCTTCGCCTAAAAAAAGAATAAAGTGAGAGATGTTAAGCATATGGCATTCTTGATTCAAATCAAAACCACACTGTTTTGTAGAAGATTGAACATGCTAAAATTATATGGTTCATACCTAATATGCAGCTGAAAAATACGGTACAGACAATTATGGTCACCAAAAGATATGGTCTTACAGTCACTGAGGATGCCATTAATATATCTAAGTACACAATACCCCAAAAGACACCTGCATATTCTAAAGTTCAGGTTTTATAAAGCATGACAGTATGTTTAGTTCAGCAATCTAGAGTGATCATTTTTCCTCCAGGAAATCAGTACCCTTTTTCTCAGCCAAAAAATCTTTGATAAAAGGCAGGCCAACCAATCTGGAAAATGATGATCTACCACTGGCAGTCATGTTTCTTCTGTGAGAATTTTACTTTGAAGTGTGAAGCTGGTTTTCTTAACAGAACAGAAATGAACAACCCTTCTATACTGAATTATACCTTCAAACTTTAGGATCGGAGCGATGTCAGTTTGCCAAAAGAGGACAGTTGAAATGCAAGTCACCAACTTTTACTTGCAGCTTCTGCTTTAAGCCAGGAAATCAAACCTAAAGATTTGAACTTTTGTTTTGCTTTTTTGCTTTCACTAATACCCTCAGAAGATTACTTGTAGCCGAGTTTTACGTAAAACCTCGGCATTATTTCATAGTCCAGACAATTACCTGTTGTATGATATTCCTTTCATTAGCTTTGCCAATAACACCTAAGCTTTTTTTTTTTTTTTACCCCATTGGGTTGTCCGAAGTAATTTTGGACACCCACCGCAAAAATTAGTTTGCCAAGACAATTATGAGCATTCTTCTCCAACATAACTACAACAAAAGGTAATGCATTAAACAAACAAAAAAAAAAAAAATGGTATGCGGATAATTTTTATAATGTGAGAAGTGACAATAAAAAGAAATTGCAAGAATATAGGATGGGGCAAAGAAGTAAAAGGACCTTCCTCTTGGGCTTACCGGTAAGCCATGGTCTAACAATATTAAGAAGGACGCGCTAAATAATCAAAAATAGCCATTAGCCGACAGGGTTAATGAATTTAATTGTGAAGCAGGAAAAAAAAAGCCTACTGCAACAAGTGAAATTTATTCATGTGGGAAAATCAAACTTCTGCAGTTCACCTACAAAATGTCATAGGAGTACATGAGATAGGAAATAGTTAAAGCCTAACGTATCTGAAAATTTATCATCGTCATCTGAAAACCATAAACCAACCATAAGATCCACTATCATCGTCTTTGGTTGTACGTCCACTCTATCAAAGAACAGGAGGCTGACATTCAGTTACTCACTAAATCATCCTTGTGTATTACCAAGATCATTCACTACTTTGAAAGAAATCAAGCGAAAGTGACACCTTATTAGTTGAGACCAACAGTACACTGGTTACTGGCAGTGTGCTCCATTCAATGAGAGTTATCTCTGTATCCTGGTAGCAGGGTCAATTGTTACTTCATGTGATACAAATATGCTTCACCAAAGGGCTCCCGAGGTACAGGCAGAACAAAGGCTGTTACTTTCAAGAGGAAGGATCCAAGAGAAGTGGTTCTTCACTCTAAAAGGATCTTCACTTTCAATAATCTCTAGCAAGCCCTCAGTATTGAGCTATACAATAATGTTCAGGATATAAAGAACATTCCATCAGGCCATCACCTTCCTCCACATATAAACTCCATTGCAGCAACTACAGCTACTGCAAATCTGCAATGCCACATACAATTTCCTTGAAGTCTGAGACTTTAAAATTTGGCTTCAAGAATGTATTTCACCAGTCTTATGACCATGTCAATAAGATGCACTCTCATATATAATATCAATCCGCACAGCCTGCTCCTATCTCCTTGGTCAGGCACCCTATTGAGAGGTAAAAGTGAACCTGCAGAGTTTGCAGACAGGTCAACATATAAAAAGAGATTACACAAAGTAGTTAAAAAATGCAGACTGAAATCAAACAGCAACGGCCATAAATGTGAGCAGAGGGAACCCTATCCAATTGAAAATATTAAGAGATAAGATAACTTGTAGTACTCTGATTGGTAGATCAGATTTAGTACGGAAACACCTTTAAGTTGATTTCAAAACCCCGAGATTATTATCTACCTTAATTATTATAACATTTTCTACGTACTAAGGAGATCTTCTGTCGAGCAACTAGATATGAGGGCCATACTTGGTCTCAATGTCAAGGGAAGGGAAAGTAGGCATAGCCGACAAGAAATCATCAGAATACCTAACAACCCCCCCCCCCCCCCTCCAAAAAGAGAAAAATCTCAAAGTGGAGTAGGGGAGAATAGAACTCCTCCCGCCCCTCTCTTCCCCCTTTCAGATTGGGAGGGGGAGCAGGGTTCCACTTTGCAGACATTCGGCATCACTGTTGGCTTTCAGTGTTCAGTAATAGCATTATAAAAGCATTTTCTTCCTATATAATGTAGCAAGATTTCAAATTTAACAGTGTAGTCTAAGCGGCCTACGGTATTCAGACTTCATTACAAACCAGTGGCGTATGTGCACTATAAATTTGATGTTGACTACCCATTGGAAAAATAAATCAGCAAATTCTCCTTTGTTCCCAGTTACCTACATAAATTGGCCCTCCGAATTCCCCTAAATTATAATCTGACCCTCCATCCATGATTTTATACATATACAACTGCTACAAAGGCAAAAACACAGCCACACACGTATGTGTCCAAACATCACATTCTCTATTTTATGCCAAAATGAAGCATGTAGTATGCTTATCAATGTTAAGAGTGTCAATTACGGGGGTGCTAGAGGTGAAATGAAATGTTCGAGCAACATAGCGTAGAACAAGTTTGTAACGATTTATAGGGCTGTTTACTGTAAGAAGGTATAAATGCAAATGTGCAATCAAGTGAGACATGAAAATCAATGCCTCATAGTCATAGGCCATGGGACCATGGCTATGGTCTATGGGACATGAGGGGATAAAAGTTTGTTCATAATTGCAGAAAGAAAATATATAAACCCTGGGTAAACCAACAAACAAAAAGACGAAGTACTAATGAAAATTGGTTCATGCTTCATACACGGATAGGATAAATCTTGCAAAAGCTTATTTAGGAATTATAGTAATCTTTCTTGTTTTCCTGTCAATTGTTAGCATATCCCTATAAAGAACACAAAGAATCACAGCATCATTTGATGCAAATTGACATCTAGTGAACAACCAATGAGCACATTGCCCTACCAGTCACCAAAATGATTCACACACAAACAATTAAACAAATGAGGACAAGGTAAGAAGAGGTGTTATTAACAAATACCTCTGATGCAGCCAATTCACAGATGAAATGCAAAAGGAGCAGTTATTTTATGCTTTGCAGCTGAACCCCTTAAATAGCAGCTATGATGCCAATACAGCTCATGAAGTCAAATCTTATAAAATTGGGACAGACTCCACGGCTACACCCCACTGCTTGCATATCCTTGCAACGTCCTGGGCCTCTTTGACATGACCCACTTTTAGAAGTGTATCAACAAACAAATTACATGTACGTGAATCTGGAGCACACCCATTATCTTCCATTGACAAGAATATATCCTTTGCATCATCAGATCTCCCAATATCACACAAAGACTTAATGAGGGCAACATACGTGACATTGTCAGGAGCCAGCCCTAACGAAAGCATGGAAACAAACAAGTTCTTTGCCTTTTCAATCTTATTCACTTTGCAAAAGCTTAAAATCAGAGCATTAAATGAGTATATATCTGGCTTAATACCATGGCCTTGCATCTTCCTAAACAGCACCATAGACCTGCCAATATCCCCAACAGCACATAAAGAGCGGATCAAAATGTTGTAAGTGACCGTATTAGGGCTTACACCCCACTCCTTCATTTCAGCAAAACACTCAAATGCATCCTCAATCTTGTTTGCCCGACAGAGACCATCAACTAATGAACTAAAAG
Organism: Corrigiola litoralis; assembly: GCA_901111285.1. Lineage (NCBI taxonomy): Eukaryota > Viridiplantae > Streptophyta > Magnoliopsida > Caryophyllales > Caryophyllaceae > Corrigiola > Corrigiola litoralis. The sequence continues at coordinate 27,707 of CAAKMY010122098.1, read as the reverse complement.
TGAAGATATCTGGCTTAAATCCATGCTGTAAGAGCATCACCAAGAGTTCACGCGCCCTTTCAGTATCCCCGGCTTTAAAATTCCCATCAATCAATGTATTGAAAGTGGCAAGGTTCGGTGAAATGCCTCTTTGTTGCATCCCTATGAACATATCTAGCGCCTCCTGAGTCATCTTAGCTTTTAACAAGCAGTCAATCACGATATTATACGAGATAACATTGGACATCAGTCCAGCTTGAAACATCTGCATCAAATATTGACTCCCTTCTTGAGCATATCCCTCTCTGAACAAAGCTTCAATCAAGGTTACATAAGTATCGAAAGATAGACTCAAACCTAGCTGAAAAAAACTATTCACTATTTTACAAGTCTCCTCGACATTTAGTTTCTTTACTAAACAAGTCATCGTGATGTTAAACACAGAATTATCAGGCATATAGCCTCTCTCCTTACACTGCTTCAAAAATGCAGCTGCCTCTCTGGCCATCAACTCATTCGACAGGCAATACAACAGAGTATCACAAGCTATTTTAGGCAAAACGGGTTCCCTCTCGACAAATCCAGACAGCAACTCAAAAGCCTTCTTCGGCCCAACACAATGGAACACCCCATGCACCAAAGACCTATATGTAGCATCACTTGGACTGACTTTCCTTGCCCTCATTGTCTCCAAAACCTTAAAGGCATCATCCACCCTCTTGGCATTACAGTAACCATCAACTAAAATCGTATACGTAAACACATTCGGCCTATAACCCGCCCTTTCCATCTCCTTAACCAGACGAACCGCCTCATCCACCACCCCGGCCTTACAAACCCCATGAATAAGGATATTATAAGTGAACCTATCAGGCTTACAACAATCAGCAGCCATCTGTTGGAACTTCAAATACGCCAAGTCGAGCGAATTCGACTTCACCAAAGCATCAATCACAGCATTATACAACCTAGTACTAGGACCAAGACCCAAATATGAAATTTGTCCAAACACCTCAACACAATACTTTGCCAGCCCCAACCTACCCCAACTGCCAAGCAAAACACACACAAAATCCTCACTAATCCAAAAGCCGGAACTTTTAACATCATCAACCAGCTCAGCAGTCATCAAGACTGGACCTTTCCTAAAAAGCACATTAGCAAGAACACCTCTAACCCTCTGATTCTTCCCATATAATGGGCTGATATTCAAAACCCAGATATAAAATCTAACAACATGAAAAGGGTTTTCTTGGTTTTGCAAAATACTAACTACAGTTTGTGGGTTCAGCACAAGTCTACCAGCCTTTAACTCATGGTTTAACAGCAAAGTCCAGTCTTTTCTTGCTAATATTTCATAAAGGGTCTTATGATCAATTGGTTTATGATTGGAATCACATAAATTAGAGGATGAATTGTTAAAATGAGAAGAATTACCTCTGTGTTTCACCTTAGATTGAGGTTGAAATTTCTGTGAATTGTTTGGTGAAAAAGGGAAAAAAGGGGTATTTTGTGTAAATTGTTTTGGTTGATTGGTGATGTTTTGTAGTAAAGGAGAAGCCTTTGAAGCTAAACTTGAGAAATTTCTCATTTCATTTCATGACACTCACACAGTAGAAGTGTACATAGAACACAGCAGTAGGGAGTTAGAACCAGAGTGAGGTTTGCTGTTGTGCAATTTCCTCGATAAGAAAAGAACTAGCTCGAGTGGTTAGTGCTATTAAACTCCAATTATGAGATTGAACGCTCGATTCTTATATGCAATTTTGTGCTCACGTTTATAATCAAAAAAGGCATCGACCCGATTCTTAGCCTGATTTGGTCGATCTTTTACGCAAATTATATCTTACGCCCCTAGTAAAAGGAGCGGAATCATAATTTTTCTACAAGTAGGAAAATGAGCTTAATAATTGTTTATCTATTTTTTAATGTCTTCTCGAAAAATTAATGAAAAGGTGACGAAGACCTGAACACATAGTCCTTGTTGGTTCCATGTCTTATGCAAAGAACTAAAATGAGTCGAGGAATTAAGATTAGGTAAAGTAAATTGAACTTCATAAGGTGAAAATAGGGCCTAATTTTTACCTCACTTTATCAACTTTGTGTGAGGCATTATCCAACTTCCGTAGATTGATTATAATGACTTATGTTTATAACTCAGATGAACTACTCTTTCTATTACCAATTGATTATATGATGGAACCTCACTAGACTTAACTCCTTTATAGCTCACAAACAATTGAAGTTGAGCTCATGTACCTAAACTAGTATAGCACTATAGCCCATCAGGTATTGAAATTGCTGCAATTGGGCTCTTAAATTGACACATCTCAACGAAACTTAATTTGGGTTCTTAAACCGGCAAAGCCAACCACTACTATTGTGTTTTCCCAAGAGATATCTTTTTTTTTCCTATGTGCTCACTCCCACATCTCAATCCCCCCACCATTGACATCTCAATCATATGTTTGGTTCATATTTTGAAAATACATCAATCTCGATTGTTAAACTATATTGTTGGTTGGTTAATAAAAGATTACATGAATATTCATTTATTAGAAGTCCCAGTTTCCACGATATGGAGGAAACCTATTCACACCCCCACCCTCTTAATGGGACTTCTTTCATGAATTTCCGATTTTATATGCAACCAAATAACTTTGACAATTTCACTCGTATTACACTTCATAGGAAATATGTCTTGCCACCCATATAGTGATCAAAACGACTAATGGCTGATAAATTCTCACTCGGACACACAAATACATAAAACCCTACGAAAATACAAAATCTCCTCAAATGCTATCTATATACTCCGTACCATTCTACCTAAGCATTGCCTAATACTAATACTAATTAGGTGGCAATATGCAATCAATGGGCCGCATTAGGCAATCCCCTCATATGTGAACTTTCAACATAACCATGTGAATGGGCGGCTAGTAGCTTTTTAGGGGAAACAATACGTTTGATATATGATATTGACATTCAAGCATTGTTTGGTTTGTTGTAAATTGCTATGGAATTTAAAATTCTATGATAATAAGAAAGATGTTAAATTAAGCTTTCCTCTAACTTGAGTTCAATGACACAACACAAAAAATAAAATAAATAAAATGAAACAACACAAAACCATACTTGCATTGTACGTCTTTGGCCAACCCCAACCCTTATGACATACAAATTTCACATGAGTTACCAATTTGTACTTGCCAAATGCCATCTCAAAGACAAAACAACCAAATACAAATCACAACAGCTATGTCTGTTTCTAAATAAGACATCTAACAAACATCGTACCACGTACCCAATTTTCATTAGATTCAAGCACCTTATATACTCTTCCCTTTACAAAGAGTTGAGCGCTCACTCTCGAATCTTAACCGCTCAACTACACACTAATGGAGACGAGTACTACACAAAAAAGCTACACACCAGTAGCACTAGTAGTAGGAGTCACAGGCATGGCAGGCCTAAGCATAGCCCAAGCCCTCAAAAGCCCAACATCCCAAGGAGGCCCATGGGTCGTTTATGGTGCTGCCCGCCGGCCCAAGCCCACCTGGTTTCCATCCTCTACAGTTGACAACTACATAACCTTTGATGCAACGAACTTTGAAGACACCAATACCATTCTATCACCTCTCTCGGCCCAAATCACTCATGTTTTTTGGGCCGCTATACAACTCCGCCCTAGGGAGGAAGACAACACATCACTTAACTACACAATGTTGTCTAATGTCCTTAAAGTCCTTACGACCCTACAAAAGCCCATTAAGCTCCGCCACGTCACACTCCAGACTGGGACCCAACATTACATGGGCCCCTTCCATGATACAACTGGGGCTCAGTGGGTTCCACATGATCCACCATTTCATGAGGATATGGGTCGGTTGCCTTACCCAAACTTTTACTATGCCTTAGAGGACTTGATTAAATCCTATGGCCCATATTTAACGCACTCAGTCCATCGGCCCTCTATTATTGTTGGTGCATCGTGTAGGAGCATGTACAACACGCTCCTAACATTGGCAGTTTATGCTGAGGTGTGCAAGTACACACACGTGCCGTTTAGGTATCCTGGTACAAGGTACACGTGGGATCATTTTTGTGATATGACCGACACACGTGTCTTGGCTGATCAACACGTGTGGGCTGCGGTAAATGAGAAGGGTAAAAGTGAGGCATTTAATTGTACTAATGGTGATGTTTTCAGCTGGAAAAGGATGTGGGGGGTTTTATGTGAGATTTTCGGGGTTGAGTATGTGTCGTTGGATGAGAGTAGCGGGGAATTTGATCTAGTGGAGGAGATGAAGGATAAAGGGCATGTGTGGGACCGAATTGTTGAAGAGAAAAGATTGGTAAAGACTAAGATGGAGGAGATCGCTTGCTTTGCTGCCCTACAAAATGTGATGAGGTTTAAGTTTCAGATGGTTAGTAGTATGAATAAGAGTAGAGAGTTTGGGTTCTTTGGGTATGTTGATACCTTCAAAAGTGTAAGGTTTTGGGTGGAGAAACTTAGGGAGATGAATATAATACCATACCAAGTGTAACTTTTCTATAGTTAATTAAGTTATGAACTTATGTTTATGTGTCAGTGATAATATGTGAAAGAAATTCTTCTCCTGTTGGGAATGAGTACTACATATGTGATATATCCATGTTTCTCTGAAGTACTTCTATGAAAGTAGCATGTATTAGAAGTATATATACGGCCGAAATGTTGTAATGAAAATTTTCATCCAAATCGAATACATGCATTACACAATGGCATGTGAGATGTATCATATCATTCAAGCTAATATGTGTAGTATCACTACTCATGCGTTTATGGTATGTTGCTATAGAACAAACATGATACATCATCCTAAAGAAATGATTTTACGCCAACATTTAGCAAAAACAATACTGTTTAGCCGCGGACTTGATTATTTATAGCCATTTACATAAACATTGCTGCAGACGGATTGTGTGTGCTTGGAAATCTAATTTACCTGCATTTCATCAAGAATAAGATACCAAATATACGTTAGGTGATTAATAAACGTCGAGACCATGTATGTGAAAAAGAATTACTTTCGAAAATTGAAGCACAGTTTGTATCCACTACTACAATATAGCGCCTTTGTCGAATTTTTCAATGAGAAGAAACAGATCGAAAGATTGAATTGCGTATGCAATATATACTATACTAAAGAGACTCACAAAGTTTTCTCTTCCAGTGGTACATGCTGGTCTTCGAGGAGGTAGTTGCTGATGAGGCGTTCTCTGTTATGTCATACGAAGTAGCATGACATTATTTGTAATGGTTAAAAAAAGCCCTTTTTCTTTATCAATTCGGGATTAAAGCTGTGTTGTTATTATTGTTGCTTCTTCTTATCAAGTGAGCGATTGGTCATATGCTAATGAGTAATTACGTTGTATCCAATTTTTTCACGTCTCCAAAGAGAGACAATGTGAAATAATGTTGTGCGCGTGCTAGTGGTTAATATCTTTGATTTCTCTGTGAACACAATCCTTTATTTTCCAAAATTTCGTATTATCTAATACTTTTTCGGGTATTTATCAGCAAATTATGTTATGGAATGTGATATTAGTACAGGAAATGTATCCATAACTGTTTTTTTTCACTGTCAGTGAACTAGTGTTGATACCTGCAGTTTGGGGCGTAAGGTTTCCACGGCAACTGTTGATTTTTGGTTCGTTGCTCCTTGCTGCACCAAAATAAGTAATCACCTTAGAAATATTATAAATTTAGCATCTGGCTTATCAATTAGCGGCTAGCTATTCAAGTGTCATACATGATTTCCTAGCCAATTTCTTTCATCTGATTATTAGGTTTTCTTGGGGGGATTACGTCTGCTGTTCTTTTTTAAATGATACGCAGTCTTTGAAAAAATGGGTAGTACGTAGATGGATTCGACAAGAGTATACTATCATAATTCAGAGCTGATGTTAAATCACGCACGTAGAGTACGCCTAAGCCTCATTTCGTACCTTGCAAAGAGCCCAATCTGCTGAATCAAAGAATGCACGTTCATGGTCCTGTTTCCAATAATGCAGAGGATGTCAAGAAATACAGATCGAGATGGCGTCAAATGTCAACTTTAGTAGTTTAGTTTTATTAGGAGAAAACTCCTTAGCAAAGCAGAACTAAATTTATCGTTCTCGTGTTATTCCAAATGCTAGCTACTAGGTTGAACTTTCGTTAGGTGGCACTTAGAAAACCATACTTATATTTAATTACCTTTGAGATTAAGGGCTTCCTTTTAGGTGCAAGTCCTCCATATTTCTTCCCAGAAGACGAAGCCTGCAAATCAAATAACAAAATGTTATTTGAATTGGCTAGCATTTGGAAAGACATCATTTGCAGTCCTATTTCTTTTACCCTTTCGGGTGCTTAGCCTCTACTACGTACTCTCAACTCTGTAGTTGATTATGATCTATACAAATCCTCAAACTCGACGAAATTACAATGATAATAATTTTGGTATTATCAACAGAAGCACACAAAATCACAAATAAAACTTAATTTTATGGTTGAGATAAGGGATCGGAGATTATAAGGTTATGATCATATATGGTAATCGAAAGGTTTGGCTACAAACATAATCAAAACACTATTAGGCATCTACAAAGTCGTTCCTCTACCAGTTAGTCAGTTACTAATTGGAGTAACTATAAAAAAATTACTACGGAGTACTAACAATTTGGCTGAGTGATCAAACATTAAATTGATAGTTTCTTCTAGAGTAACCATACAGCCCAAATCTCCATGGGTTATTGTTGACATCCTAACAACCACCTTAGTCTTTTAGATGATTAAACCAATTGGCATACATTGCCGACATTTAAAGAGAATGTGAAAGTTGATACTCTTCTTTTTTATCCATTTATCTCTAGAGGCATGGTTCATGAGGTTTTCTAATGAATGATATAGAAATACCATCCTTTATAACTCGGTGCTCTATGTTGTGTCAACCTCAGAACGGTTATGATTACCACGGTTTACCGTCGTAGCCTAGTAGGTGTGGACCTAGTTACATGTGATCCTTTTTGCCCCGTTCAACATCTTTGGTCCACTAATGACCTTGTGAGCACGAGGAACCATTCAATACTACGGAGAACTTCGTAGTTCATTTGGGTCTGGTGATAACAATCACGTACTCCCAATGAGAATAACGTTGTGTACAGTTGACAATGATATATAATCAATCATGATATAGCTAGTTTCTGACCAATTAAAAAGACATTTTCGTGGTGCATTCTAAGACATAAAAATGTTTTGATTAGTTCAATCATGACGTCTATCTCCTAGTTCTAAGAATTCATTAAAGGGCCCATAAACAAAATTTCTAAACTTTTTGTTGTACAACCACATTGTCTATTACAGGCCAACTTATCAATCATCAACCCCCACATTCTTTCTTTTTCCTTACGCGAACTTTTGTTTGCTTATTGACACATTGCTATAAGGGAGAGACAAGAAACAATCCAGGAAATCCTACGTATCTTCCTTTTTTGGCACCTTTTTTAAATATCAGCAATTGTTTGTTTCTCCCACACATTTGGAGAGGATGGTTATGATCAATATAAGACGTATCAAAAAATGACCTGACTCGAAAACACGACTTATACCTGACCTAAAAACTCTAGGTCTTAATAATGAAATTTCGACTCAAAACCTTAACAACCTATTAAAATATAACTATAGATAAGACTTGACTAAATGAACAAACCCGACCTGCATTGAGTAAGAAGTTATCGAACCTGAACACAACATGTCAAACAGCTAGGTTTGACAAGGGTAATCATCATGTAGAAAACCAACAATAAGAAACGTAAGAAAAATATTGATGGAGCAAGAATAGCAAGAAATGGAATGGAATCAATGATACCAACATAAGACGACTAATAATCGAAAATTAACTTAGTTTATTGTATGACGGTATATCCGTATATATATGTTTGTACCTTGTGTATCTTGCCAATAAATCTGCCATTAGTATCCAGCAAGCTCTTCGTTTAGAAGCTTTGGATAGATTATAAAAGATTTTGCATGTTTTCATTCAATAAAAAGTACCTAATGCTACTACAAAAGTCATGTTTTCGTCATTTGCTACTACTACTACCTGTTTCTTATCTAAAACCTAAAAGCATTGCACGACTTCAACTAACTTAATTCGTATACAACCTCCAAAATTCGGGCTAACACCCATTGAAACAATCAAACATCGACTTGCCCCAATCCAATATCTTAGTTTCATATCTTGAAACAAGATATCATGATATAAACATCAAAGTAAAACATAATATATATATAAACTTGCACTAGTCATATTGATCAATTCGAAAACTACTCTGTAAATATAATTACCTCGTTCGTGTCCTGGGAGGCAAAATAATCTTCTCCTTTGTTGTAATCCGCCATGTTTTTAACCTCCCCTGCTCCACAACTCATCCCCATTAGGTATAGGAAGAGTAGACACATAAAGCTAGGAGGGGAGGGGGAGAGAGGGAGGGAAAAGAATTATCCAAGCTAACTAACTAAATATATAGTATATTGATATATTATTGAAATGTAATAATATAAGCACATATATTGAATAGTGCGACTCATTGATTTGTCTTTTATTTGCAACTACTGAGTATGTCGTAGGTTTATTCAGAGCGTACTGAAACGAGTTCCCACGTTTCAAACAAGAGAGAAAAAAAAAAAAAACCAACCTTGAAAGTGTCTCCTAGAGCTGGAAAGAATATAGAGACAGAGGTAATATAAGTGGGAAGCAGGTATGAGGCAGGTATTAATAGCACAGCCAAGGTCACAAGCGAAGACTCTAAAAGGGACAAAAAGTAAACAAAGAAATTCGGAGTATATCGTTTAGCTGAGCTTAATGGTTATTAATTACCATGCATGGCATTCGTGTATCTATATATATATTTGCATACTTTCATATCACTTTGGCTTTAGTAAATGATGATGATGATGAAAGAAAAGTGTATCTTATGATTTGTTTTTAAGCATCAAACATTAACTTGTAGAAGAAGAAAAGGAGAAGATCCTGAGGAAAAGGAAAAGACTAGTAGAGATAAAAAGTAGATATTGGGGGAGGATACGAAGGAAAAGATAGAGTAAGAGAGTTAGATAAGAATATAGTTAGCTACAAGTAAGAATTTCAAGATAAAAATAAGAGTTCGGATGAGGATTTAATTTGCATGCCCTAAACTTAGGGAGACTAATTTTGGAGGTTGGTAAGAATTTGGTAACAGTAAAGGTAATTAAAGGATTTGAGGAAAGAGTTCGGTGAAAGTGTTTAGAAGATTGGACTTATCTAATTAATTCGGTTATATTTTTGTGTTTCCTACCGATACTTTATACATGTTTGCTTTTGATGAAATACAAACCATCAAAAATAATTATATACGAAGTACTTTTAATTCGAAATTAAACTTAGTCATAAATCAAGTTAAAGTGGTCACTTTTCATCACCAATAATAAAAAAGTGATCGCTTTAATGCATAAAATAACCATGATGAAATGATATAATATTAACTCATAAATAAACAGCTAATACAAGCCTTTCTAATAGTAATTAACACAAATGTCAAATAATCATGACTTTGTACTACCATTTGTCATTATTACGCCACACTTAATTAACTTCCATTTGCCTTTATAACCAAATGAAATTTACAATTTTTGAAACAATCGATCTAATTTTAATCTTAGTCATAGTGTGTGTTTCTTTGAACTATGTATAACTTCCAAAGCCTTTGAAAACCCTTCAATATGCCCTACTAAGTTCTCATTTCCCCTAAATCAACTTGAAGTGAAAGTTGATGTTTGAGGTCATCCCCAATGTGAAGTGTATGCTGACCCATTGGGATTCTTCTAATGCCAAACTCATCTGCTACACTAAGATGTTTGCAAACATGGATGTTCATCCGAATACGTTGTTGCGAACCCGCTAAGACATGGACCTTCTTGAACCCAACAAGCTGCTTTTCGGACAGCCCGGCTCCGACGGGCGGGGTTGAGAACACAAGGATGGTATGTGACCCGTCAAACTCACCCATATTCTTGACATCAATGTGAAGGCTAAGTGAAGGTGTGTTACAATTTGTATGCAAGACTCTCAAGGCATTGTTAAATGTGGTAATGTTCCTACTAGCATAGTGGCTGTTTAGGGGCACCCTTACATTGGAGGGTGCTTGGGCCAAGGATTGGGTGAAACGGCCATAACTCAACCCAAATCCAAATGGGAACACAACGGGCCCTTTATAGAAGCGGTAGGTCCGGCCTGGATAGCCCCTTGATGGGTTAGCCCGCATTGCCAAGTCCGTCATTGCAATCTTTGATACGTATTCTTGCGGATACCATGTCATTGGCAGCTTTCCCCCTGAATTTGTCACAAACATAATGATTTAGTACCATAATTTTGATTCTATGTTTTTTTTTTTTTGGTGACAAATTTTGATTCTATGTTAAAGTAGCTAATTTTTTTATCTGATCAATTTTTTAAGCGTTAATTAAAAGTGGATAATATTTGGATTAGTCGGGATAATAAATTTGCGTCAAAAATAAATTGTGTTATCATAAAATCTGTGAATTTTTGCACAACTAAATACCATATTTAAGATCCTTTTACCTGGATTAGTAGTACCAAAGAGAACATCAGCTATAGCAGTACCACCAGCTTGACCAGGATAGCCCACCCACAAGATAGCACTAATCTTTGGATCATTTTTAGCAAAGGTGACATCCACAGGTCCCCCACACATCAAAACCAGAATGGTCGGACCTCTTGAGGCCATTGCCACCCTTGAGATCAGTTCTTGTTGGTGTCCTGGTAAAAGAACCGAAACTCGGTCCCGGGCTTCAGCCTCAATCGACTGGTCTAAGCCCATTACTAGCACTGTTGCATCAGCCTGACTTGCTGCTGCTACAGCTGCGCCAAATTGCTGGTTGGTGTTGCAAGCTACCCCTATGCACCCTGCTTGGTGAATTGTTCTTGCGTACCTTGATATGCCTTGCAAGGGAGATGTGTACCCACATGCTACACCTAAAATCACATACGATCATTTATACAAAAGTAAGTTGTCTTCTTGATTTTCGATCTATGTATATTGACGGCAAAACAGTGTAAGAGAATGTCAATGATGAAGATTTTACGTGTTTAGTTATGTTCAGTAAGACACTAAAGTGTTGTATATATGTCATCATCTACTTTAGGATTGTTGTAAAATGATAAAAAAAAAATTAAAAAAAAAATCAAAAGATCACTCTTACAGTCACAGTATGTTCACTAAAAAATGACCATTTAAGCTCAATTTGGGATTACGTCTAACATATACTCCGTATACGATATATCCACCTCAAATCATTGATGGTGAGAGTAGTCAAAGATCACGATATGCTAAATGTTATGGTCTACTTGAGCATGGTAACATCTACGGAGTAGTGTAGTCTAGTACTGTTGTACATCTGTTTTCTTCCTTTTGTTAAACATATATCAATATTATACGTAAATCAATATTATACGCACTTAATGTGGCACCCACTTAATGTTTATACTAACAATAAAATCACTTCTTATGAGAAATTAATCCTGCATATTGTATCATACCAGCATAGTTGCCGATCATGGTAACCGTGGCATCGGCGTTGGGCCCAATAACAGCCACAGTACGGTGGCGGGTAGTGGACAAGGGCAGTGACCCAGGCTGATTCTTGAGAAGAACAAGCCCTTGACGAGCAGCTTGAAGAGCCAATTCTTGATGGGCTGGAGAGCATACATCTGTTGGTCCAAGGTTTCCGAACGGTTGGGCTGATGGTTCCCCATCAAACATGCCTAGCCTCATTTGTACAGTTATGGTATTGACTAAGGCCTGGTTCACATCAGCCTCCGTCAACAATCCCTTGCTTATAGCCCCCTCTGTGTGCACTGCTAAAAAGGGCCCACAGTCCAAATCTAGGCCTGAAATTAAATCAAAATAGTTAAGCTATGTATGAAATCGTAAATTTTTAAGTTGAAATTATACCGTCTTGAAATGTTTATTTTTTACTTAAAGTAGTCTTATTTTACAATATCGATATATAAAAGTGACAATTTAAGTAATTTATAGCTAGATATGTTTTTAAGTTAGTCTTTCTAAACATTTATACTAATCAGGTTCGTATTACAAACCAGCTTTGATGGTGTCTGCGGCTGCTTCTTCTGGAGTCCTTGTATAATGCTGATTATCGTATAATACACCGACTGAATCACAATCAGACACGATATACCTAACCAAAAAAAAAAAAAAAATAGTTTTGTAAGATCATGGCTAGCTCCAGATTCATGTAAATCATGGAAATAGACATTGACTACTTACCCATTAAGGCGCCACTCGCCACGAATGGTGTTTTTAAGTAGATCAGGGTCAGCACAAGTGGGCTTACCATTCACTTGATTGTAGGAGCACATAACACTTGCAACTTTTCCTTCTTGTACACAAGCCTTGAAGGGTACATTGTAAGTGTCCTCCAAGTCTTGCTTGGTGACCTAAAGAGGACACTTATATACTTCACATAACTTTACAATGCAAGCATGTATGCAACATTTCGCTTCGTCTTGTTAAAAAAAGGTATGTAATAAAATGGCCGGTATGTAAATATGCTAACCGTAAAAATAAATTCAAGTTAGCTAAGTTAGAAACATGGAGATGCAAACATAAATTCCTATAATTTTCTAATAGAGATGAATAATGTCATTAATAACATATGTTAAAATGACGAAGAAGATTGGGAATGTGGAGTACGTATGAAGTGCGAATACTTGAAATATTTCCTTGAAAATACAAACATTTTTGGATCTAAATTAAAATAAATGGAGAGCAAACTCATAACTACATGTACTACATAATTGGGTAAATGAACTCTAAGCCTCTAACCACATGAGATAAGCTAATCCTTATTTGCAGGAAAATGCAATGAATAACATTTAGTTTTTCCCCATGCCATTGATTTGTAGAACACATCAAAATTATAGCTATACTATAAGCTACTAATCATACACATTACACAATTATTAGCTTTAGTGGTCCTGTTTTTGTTGTCTGCTATAGCAATTAATTCCTAATACTTATGTCAAAGATTGACATATTGCTAATCTATACCAAACACACTGTAACTGCAGGCAAATCAACGAAGGTATATAGTGTTATTAACAGACAAACAAGATTAATGAACAAATGTTACGTACAAGAAATGTTATTACAGTTTGTACATCAAGCGCATTACCAATCATAATAGGTGTATTATAGTGCCCATCATTAATTTCATGTTCTAAAACCCAGCCTCAATTTTATTAATTTCGTCCATTAAGCTCCCATATATGCAAGCCTACGGGCTACGCTACTAGAATAGACAAGCTTTGGTCCAACATATAGAATCTAGCTAGGACCGTTTTGGTTCAGACCTTAAAATTTCTTATCCAATCTTATGAAAGTCTTGGTGCGTAGCAGGTTCAGGGAGATGACGATATGTACGTAGTGGTGCCGTGGTGGATGACTGTTACTGTCTTGACCACAGCTATCGTTGCACACCTTGGGACCTCAGTAGTTTTCAAACCAATTTTAGTGATCTAGCTAGAGGGTGGTCCCTTGTATGATACGTGCATGCACCGTTTTTTGGTTAGTCTGTTAGTGGGGACTGAGGACTGGGGACTGGGGCACATCACTACCGTATGCCACAAGATTATATTTGTGATGATAATATGGATCAATAAAATAGAAATCAGATGTTATCTTCTCTTTTCATAGGGTTTGAGCTATTTTTCTTAAGAATTTGATAGCCACTCACAATTTTTGTGATCAAATTGTATTATTATATAGCTCTTTTTATATAATGGATAATTCTCGAAAGGAAATCACTATGGTAATCTCTCCTTCAAATCCTTCTTTTCATAAAAACAAGGATGCAAACATGTCAATGTAGACCGGATTTGAATCCAGCCAGATCATGGGCACAATCTTCCAACAAATTTACCAACTAATTAAGCTAATATTGCGCTATAACCTTTTCTCATTACTTGTGCATGGAGGTACTGTAACCTTCTTTTATGAGTACACAAAAATAAATGGAATATGCAAATTTAAAAACAAGCAAATGAGCAAACTTACTCGGGCGTCAAAATGATAACGATCAACGCCATTCCAATTATCAAGATCATAGGCCGTGTAATGCTTGCAACAAGCAGCAACCTTTAACCTGTTCTTATTGTAGTTGCCTTGAAGTCCCCTAACGTAGCTTGCTGCATATCTAGCTGCTAGTGTAGGATCCTCACCAGGGGTTTCTTGTCCTCGACCCCATCTTGGGTCACGTAATATGTTCACATTTGGGCTCCAATATGTTAATCCGGCAGTACCTCCGTTATACATTGCTCTTGCTTCATCCGACACTACCTGTGAGCATAACAAAATTTACATTAGGTATCTGTATGTTCATACTTTCTTGGTGATTTAACCTTAAAAACATATTGAGAGTTGTTCATTTAAATTGTTTTTTTTTTCCTCAAAAGTTAATAAATTGATATGTTTTTTGGGTACATTGTAGTAGCATTAGCAATCGAATTCGGATCATTTCTAGGTTGGTAAAATTCCCAATATTGGACAACGCTGCTCCTCGGTAAATTGATATGTCAACATGATATATTTTTCGTGTGAACTCTTGGGAATTAACTGAAATTTCCGAAAACTTTTATCCATTGTCAAGAAATTTATGGGATTAACTGAACAATTCCAGATTATCGGGAATTTTTGGAAACTTTTAATAACGTTTTTAGAGATCGAAATACACAACTCAGGTAATTATCTATAGTAGTCACTAGTCAGGTAATTATCGCTTCAATAACTTGAGAATTTGAGATAGAAAGGTGAGCTAATGATGTCAAAGTACTTTTTAGTAAGAGGGAAAGTTAGGGCCGCTAGGAAAAGGCCAAAAAGATAAGAAAGATTCGATGTTCTGAGTCGCAAAAAATGCTAAAACTAGCAGATAAGATGTCAAAAAAGCAAGGAACTGCGTTTTACTTCATTGGAAGAATTAAATAGTGTTAGATGCATAGCGATGGGGCAACTAGAAAACTGAAGAATATGGGTGCGCAAAAGCAGCCAACAAATTAAAGAAAGAAAGATGAAATGGGCATGCAAATTGTATACTCTTTCAGCAGGCCAACAACATGCCAGACACTATAGGAAGATTTCAGAAAAAGGGCCAAAAAACAATTATGCATTCACCTACTGACTAGTACATTTATTATAACTATTGTACATATTATTTTGCAACATCCTATTGGAAAGTAACAATAGATTTAGGGAAAGGACAAGCTCACAAGGGTCTTTGTGAATAAAAACATTGGCACATAAACAAAGGCAAGTTAACTAGGGTGCCACTCAATGTTGCCAATCATCAGTCTCACAAGTCACGAGCTCTTGTTTTGTTACTCTATTTTAATTTGGCCACTAAAAGCTAGCTCGTTTGAGCTTGTCAAAGACATACCGAGTATTCACTTGCGGCCTTATACTACCTACGGAGACCGCTCTTAGTGTAGGTAGGGATATTCCTGGAAAAAAAAAAACACTACCAAGTACCAACAATACAGTAAAATGTGTATACGAGTATATTCACACTGGAAAAAATGCAATCAGCTAACTAGCTTTGCTAATGGTATAAACTTGAGAATTTCAATGACATAATTTTGTTTGCTTGGTAAGAAGTATGTACGTGAATACGTACGTGATACATAATACATACTCATTATGCTTGGTGTCCTTTAAAATGCAATGTAACGTTACACCTACGCCTATTTCTACTAATGCATATCAGAGAAACCACGCATGTAGTAAGTCACCATTATTACCTGTCCAATGGCTTCCCAGAGAGAGGCATTGAAGGAAGCAGCAGTGGTAATGACCTGAGGGAAGCTAGTGGCACCCGGAAAAGCACCCTGAAACTTTGTCCCAGGACCTACATTTGACACACCATGTAGGGCCTCGGACCACCATTCGTACCCTTGGATACCAAGGCGTGGCACCCCGGCCGCATTGTTTACGAGTAGCCTAACTTTCTCCTGCAGGTTCAACCTCCCGATTAGGTCTTGGACCCTTGCACGAATCGGGAGGTTAGGCCTACAGAAGCGCAAGGCCGGGGTTAGCCTATTCCTTGGATCACAAGCAAAAGGGGCTCGCGCCTTTGCGCTTATTATAATACTACTAGTGAATATGAGGAAGATTAGGAGAGTAATACTGTACCTAGGACTAGGAGACATTATTTTGTTTAAGGAATTACTCAAGGTAGTGTACTAGTGTGTGTATGTTTTTGGATGTATGTATTGAGGGAATAATATAGTTGTATTTATAGAGGGAAGTTGCGTAGTGAAATGGAGGAAATGATGGAGGAAAATTTATCATGATTGGT
Source organism: Corrigiola litoralis (assembly GCA_901111285.1). NCBI lineage: Eukaryota > Viridiplantae > Streptophyta > Magnoliopsida > Caryophyllales > Caryophyllaceae > Corrigiola > Corrigiola litoralis. The sequence goes on along the minus strand of CAAKMY010122098.1, from coordinate 11,275 downwards.
TTTCCACGTAGTTGTGATACTTATATAAGGAATGTGTGTAGTGTACATGGAGGTTGCAAGTTGAGGAAGAGAAATTAGAAAGCGGAGGGATAACATTTAGGAGGGCGCATGAAAGCAAAGGGTTGGAAAGAGTATCACTGAGAGTGAGTGAGACAGTATGTCACACACTCGATCGGCACTTGCGCTGCTGTATGTTGTAAGGAACACCTTGCAGCAGTCCAATGAATTAGTTATGAGGAAACACTTGTCTAATATTCTTTTTTTCATATTTTGACAAAGTATATGATTGGCCCCATCTTTTGGAGGATTTAGTACATAAGTTTTAATTATAGTCCGTGAATAATAAGTAAGCCACACTCAGATAGTCAGATATATATATGCGCAACCATAATCCTTCCCCTTTTGTTTCTAAACAAATGCTTGTAGCTACTAGCTAGGGATGAATGTCACAGATTAGTATTCTGAGTAGTTAATTTTCAGCTAAAGTTGCCCGTTGTTGACTTTATAATACAATGGTCGAGTCCATATAATAGGCAGTTAGGCACCCGTATCAGATACGCGACGCATAAATATCTCGAGCACCATAGGTACATACATAGCTCTAGGCAAAATAGAGTACCTTTAGTTAACAAATAGCTTATCCTGGAGTCCCTTATAAAGTGAGAGTCATATGCTTGCACATATTAAGGTTTTGGTAATTCAATGTACCCATTCGCGCTTGATTGTAGTGGGCAACTTAGCCAATGCTTATTTAATTGTAAATTTTTTGTGCCGTGAAGAAAACAGATACTGGTATGGACAATTAGTATAGTCTTAGTATCACCCACTTTGCCCTACATATGGACATATGGTGGTCTTAGTGCATTTTATATCAAACAGATTCTGTTCCTTTCGGTGAGTAGTTTAACATAATAACATGAGTACATGACTTGACAAGATAACATGGCTAAAGTGGTATTTAACCATTATGCTTATTTTTCAATCAAGTTCTAAATCTTAGTTCACTGTTACCGTTTTCACCAATTCTGATAGATATAAAAAAAGTTTATCATGTTACTCCTCTACTCCGCTTAAGCAGGGCGATCAAAGGGGCTAGTGTAGGCTACGTCTGTCGATATTATCCAAATTTCTGTTAGTTAGTAAGTGTTTGTTGGCCTCTATAATTCGATCATCTAATGCAGTTGTAAAAACTAGTGAAAATCGAGAATAGTAGTTTCACTAGTATTCGATCCTTCTTAATATTCTTTTCTGGCTATGCCACTACTTTGTCCGTGTAAATTTGAGGGTCCAAACAAATGAATACTACCAAATGACAGCAAAAAATGGACGTAAATTTGAGGGTCTAAAATATACTCCGTAGAGGGCAATTTGAGTAACTACAATAATGATTTTCCAGTTCACGAGTGGCTTCGATAGGCAGTAAATCATTGGTGGATTAGCTGATGAAAAAGTGGTGAGAAGGCCAAAAAATGGCGGCACATCTCACTATATATTGTTCAATTATGTAAAAACGAAAAAGAATAGAGTCGTAGGAGTTATATTTGCCCAAGCACGTGAAATTTGGTCAGTCTAGCTAGAACAAATTTTCTTCACGGTTTCACTGACTTTGTGCTGATCCTTTTTGACCCTCATGGTAAGTCTGAGAATGACAATCCCTGGACAATAATGTGGTATGCAACAAGTGTAATGAAAATTTAAGCACAAACTTAATGGAAGCAAATGAACAAAATTGTTTCAAAGTGGTCGGTCATAGGTGGATGATATATAGCCAATAATGATGCACTTAGTATAGTGAGGGAAGTAATCTGATTAGGTTGATAATTAATCTTTTTCTTTTTATTACAGGAGGAGTATTTGTTTGCAGATCAATAATGAGAATTTTGGGATAAGAGAACTATATTTGAGATCTTATGCAGAGTATTTGATCTTGTGTATATACCACTAGCTTAAGAATTCTTGTAGAATGTTAATAGAGGTCCCAAAAATAGGGAAAATTGTATCATTGGAATGTACGGAGTATTTGTCAATATCGTGTGTGTTTGATACCCACAATTTCATTTTACATATAAAAAAACATTACTATATCTTGAAAAGCTTTTATATGTACTATTGATGTGAAGCCTGAAGCCCTGAAGGAGACAGGAGTGAGCTTTCAGTAACTACCAGACCAACTGCAATCTATATTAAAAATTGACCCAAATCAAGAACGAGGATATTGTATTAATCCATCCACATACGTACATAGTTGGACACTCGCGAAAGCAAGAAGGAGTGGCGAGCTGCCAACGTGGGCCAGAGTTAGCCCATAACTTGAAAAACTACCTTGTGGGCCCAATGGGCCCATGCAAGTGGGAGAACTGTGACAACTATTTTTTTGGATTAGATGAGAATGAAGGAAAGGAATCAGCTGATTGCCAAGCTCCTGGAAGCCACATCCATGCAAAATATTTATTGATTTGCTAACTAACTACTACTAGTCTACGACTACTATGAGTTTGTGATAATACAGACTTCTTATTCAAGGCTTCCATGATGAGACGTAACCTCATAATCTAGATTAGTCGACTTCTCAACGTTAATAATCATGCAGCTGAGTTAAAGTTATGAACTGCTCTTATTGAGGTACAAGAAGCTACGTCCTACATCTGATATGATCCATATAGGAGAGGTAGATTCATGTCTTCTTACTTCCGGGCGAATTAATTCATTTTTAAAGGGGGACTTTTTAAAAGACGGTGAATAAAAAGCGACAATTTTAAGTCAAAGTGATAATTTTAGACAATTTAATTTGAACTTGAAAATATAGGATCTCATACAAGACTTTTTGATTATTTTTTCAAAGGAGTCTTTAGTAGACCTGACCTGATGTAAAATGCTTATATATAGTTCATAATCAAACTTTCAGGTAGCGAAATCGAAAATTTAATAGGTGGCGAACACTTAGTGCTTAATAGCATAATGAATAATGACTTTGATCTAGCTAAGTGTTCTTGTTGTGTGGAAATGGAAGGAGGAAATTGAAGAGAAATGGATAACAACAATTCACCAATGTCTGCATATCCACATCAATGACAAGGAGAAGAGATACTTCTGCCAACGAAGCAGAATATAAAATACTGCATTAAAGACCAAAATCTTATCACCTTTTCCTTTCGATCTCACTGTGAATCCAGATTAATGTATCATGTATGTGATAGACTTATGAGTTATGAGTGTATCGTTTGGACCTCTAGGAGTTGCGTAATTGTTTCAATCAACATCCAGAGACTCATTATCATTTAATGCACGTAACCATAATAATGATCAATCCAAACCAATTGAAGGAGTAGACAACTAGAGGATAGCAATGCGAAAATATCATCACCACATTCAGTGCCTTCGTAAATTTTAACTTCCCACTTTTCCAGCCTAAGTGATTGCCCTAATATCTAACTTTGCCACCCTACTCGTCTATGAACTATCTTAATTTAGTTCCAATTTTATCAGATGTTCGGAGACAACTATCTTAGTTTCAGGCAAGTATGATATATTTACTAGTCACCTGCAAGTGTACAGAATCAGCCTCCAGAATCCAGATAGAATGTACTTCACAGCTTAACTAACTACATCACTGCAAAGTGCAAACTTCTGACATCACTGAAGCTACTGACACTTCTATGATTTCGAACTGCATATGCCCATACAGGAAACAACTCTTGACAAGTTGACAGTCTTTTCTTTTCTTTTTTTTTTTTTTTGACAATGAGGAACTCTTGACAGTCTCAAGTACCTGTACCTTTTAACACCTTATAGAGTTCTAGAACAGCAACTATCAACTCACTTTTGAGGACAATATAACATGTTTTCTGAATTCGCTAGTAGAATTACTGGACTGCTGATATACCCGAAAAAACAAGGAAGATTTCAACCATTATTCCATAAACAACACGTGAATGAGCTCAAAGATGCTCCATACGAAAAGCTAAAGAATTAATCCATCCGAAAGCTTTCTGAATTTTCGACTTCAACTCTCAATTTTATGAACCAAACATTTATTACATAAGACTGAACTCGTAGAATAGATTCTGTCAAAAGCACAAACAGATACTACAACACCATTTCTGACAGAAGTTATACTATGTTGTACAACTTTTCTTTTATGGAGAGGGAGTAAAAACAATGTCTATCAACTGCAAATATAACTCATCCAAATGTTTTAACTGAACAAAAGTGGATCACCACCAGAATAAAATTATAGAACAAGTATACATACTTACAACCGGCTCTTTTTCACAGGTCCCATCTCTTTTGCTTTCGCCCTCAATACATGCTTCTGTATCTTTCCTGTAGCCGTCTTTGGCAAGGGTCCAAAGACAACTGATTTTGGAACCCAGTAAGCAGGCATCTTGGACCGACAAAACTTCATAATGTCTTCTGCCAGTCGTTGCTTATTTGATTCATCCACGTCCGGCTTTAATGTCACAAAAGCACAAGGGGACTCCCCCCACCTCTCATCTGGTCTTGCGACCACCGATGCCTCCAATATGGCGGGGTGCATGTAAAGAGAGTTTTCTACCTCTACACTACTGATATTTTCACCTCCAGATATGATTATGTCCTTTGACCTGTCTTTGATCTCAATATAGCCATCAGGGTGCTTTACAGCCAGATCCCCAGAATGGAACCAACCATTTGCAAAAGCCTCTTCATTAGCTTTGGGGTTCTTTAGATATCCCTTCATCACTGCGTTCCCTCGGAAAACAATTTCCCCAATGGTCTTACCATCGGCAGGTACTGGTTTCATGTCTTGAGGGTTGACAATGTCCAGGCCTTCCAAAGCAATGTACTTGACCCCTTGCCGTGCATTTAGACGGGCTTGTTCTATAGGAGAAAGGGAGTCCCACTCAGGTTTCCAAGTGCAAATAGTAGAGGGGCCATAAGTTTCAGAGAGCCCATATGTATGTGCTACACGGAAGCCACGCCGAGACATTTCGAAAAGCACAGAAGGGGGCGGTGCAGCCCCAGCTGTCATGACATGCACAACACGTGGTAGAGGAAGGACTGTATCCTCTTTTCTAGCATTAACAATGGTGTTGAGTACCACGGGAGCCGCACAAAAATGAGTCACACCATTGTTAGCTATGGCTTGGTACACCCCCTTAGCAGTCACCTGAAGACAAAACAATAAGCCAGGATGGAGAGTGCCGTTAAAACACAACTCACCTTACTTGCCTGGAAATGTGGAAGGGAAAGCAATATTCTTAAATGGTCAAAATATAAAAAAGCCCATGGAACTCCTAGGCTCAAAATAAATTAACTTATGACAACTTTCTGAACAGAAGCCCCTAAACAAACAATTGGTCCATAAGCCAATCTATCGAGTAACACTGAAAAAGAAATATGCCCTATCAAATACATAGATAAATATATATTCCTAAAAATAAAAAAAGATGCTAAGGTGAAAGTAAATCACCATATGCTAACTAGGTTCAAGCTCTTGTCATAACAACACAATTTGGAAGTTTAACATTTCAAGAACTGCCATACAAACTGATCAAAGAGCGATCATCACAGGCACGTTCCACCTAATTCATTCTATCCATAAATTTAATCTCATCAATTATCATTATCAGCAGCAGCGCAAATTTCACGTAGGAGGTGGTTAAAGTCACTCACTGAAATATAAATATACTGCAAATAATAAGAAGCTTGTACAAAATGCTGGTAACTGGTGGAAGTTGATTAGGATAGGTGATCAAAGATTAGTCAGTGGAAATATGACCAAAAAAGAGGTGCTGACACCACACATATACTAAGCTATTTAAAATAGAGGATCTCACATAAAGAAATTACATATTATAATGTAGACGCAACTGAAAGCAAGACATGGTTGCAAACTCCAATAGGACTAATAGCTTGAAGGAAGTAATAAACATGCAATACTGCACCACCACTATTTTTGGTAACTGGCTATGAAAGCAAAGCCACTGGGCTTTGAAAATTTTGGAGTCACTGCTGCCCCGACACTCCAATCCAGTCAAGTGAAGACTTCGATGGATGACAAAAGGCCTAGATTGATTCAAGTCCTTCAGGTTTTAGTCTCAGACTCGGTTAAAAAGTGAAAGACCAACACTCTAGAAGCAGACAATGTTACCTAGTACATAAGCTCTTCAGCAACTAGATAATGGAAGGAATAGCGAATTCCCTCATTATTTTAATATGGTATTTAGCTAATACACGAAAAACAGCAGCAAATGTATCTATGTAGTGCTCTCAAAATATGTTTGAAATGGAGTCCTTTATACATTGCCAATCAATTGCAATGTGTTCCTGTCTAGGCTGCATAAGCCATCTATTGGTCATCATGCAAGTTAAACTCCTCTGTTAGATTCTGTGGACTAGAAACATGAAAGAGTAATAAACATTTTCTTACATCTAGATGAAATTGTTCCAACTTCATGGTCATTTTTTTATGGGAGGGGAAGGGGGAGAGCTGCGTGTATGTAAAATAAATACAAATAAAGCTCGAAGCAACCAATGTTACCTGTCTAAGACATATACTTGTCCCGCACAGAGCAGCTAGAGTCCAAGTGTAGCACCATCCATTACAATGAAACATCGGTAGTGTCCAAAGGTAGACAGCTCCCTCAGTCATCCCCCACACAATAGCACCACTTAGAGACATGACATATGCTCCACGATGACTCAAAACTACACCCTTGGGACTTGCTGTTGTACCAGAAGTATAACCAAGAGTAATGCTCTGCCACTCATCTTTTGGTGGTTTCCAAGAAAACTCCGGGTCGCCTCCCTCCAGAAACTTTTCATACTCAATGGCACCTTTGCTGAAAGCGTATTGGAGTTCTTTAGGATTACATGCTTCATCAGCTATAACAACCACAATTGGTGGCTTGAAATTGCCTTTGCTTTTCTCAGCCAGAATATTTAAAGCTTCCTCGACCAAAGTAAAGAATTCTTGGTCCACCATTATGACTACTGATGATGAATGGCCTAAGAGGAAAGCAATAGTTTGTGCATTAAGACGGATATTGACAGTGTTTAACACAGCTCCTGACATAGGAACTCCAAAATGAGCCTCATAGATTGCCGGGATATTTGGAGCAACAATGGACACCTGTTGGTAGAAACTGCATAACTTTAATAATGTTTTTGACGAACTTTGCCACTTTGGTGAAGGAATAACAATCATGATTTAAACACAAGCACAAAACAATAGATCCATTCTATAGAATGTAGGCACCATGAAATCTCATAATCCATCTTTGCAGAGCTTTTTTCAGTAATAGGACATAGAATTCCACCACAAAGGTCTCCACCAAAAGTTTACCAAGATAGCTGCAACTAGCAGAAAACGGACTGTAATCAAGAAAACTAATTACACTGAGGTGTGTAGAAATGAAGATCAAACCAGGGTCATGCAGAGAAGAAAAACAGAGAAAGTGGGGTTAACATTGGTCAAGAAATGAAAGAAGCCTGCCTGAACATCTTTATGTGACAAGACATTTCCTAGCAAACAATATAATTAGGCTGAGGTGTATGGTTTTCTTTTGTTTACTAGTTTGCCTGACCGGTTTTCTCCGATAGTGTGAAGTGTGAACCATCCTAGGGTGACACAATTTCTCCCCGTACATAAGCACGTAGAGGCTCACTGTAAATAGTTGAGAAAACTAATACAAAGGCGGCAGCTGCAATCTTTCTCCAAAGACATTGTTTTACATTTTTCTGAGAAATTATATTAGCAAGCTCACTTCATAGCCCAAACACTATAAACCTCAACACAGACAAAAAGTATGGACAAGTTCAATCTTAAAAAAAAAAAAAAAAAAGACAAACCTATGGAAGCAGCTGGCATTCCCTATCAGCCTTGTAATTACAAGTTAGCTTTTGGTAATAAGTACTATCCTTGTGTAAAGCAAGGTTCAGTCCCTCAACTTAGCCCATACTTCAACATTGTAATAAGAGTTTACTTCTTTGTGTATATGAAATAGCCAGATACTGGTATTCCTAACATTGATCCCCACTAAACTAAGAACATAAGAGCTCAAATGAAGTTCCATCCTAGAATTAGCCATCTCATATGCAAGCACAAGGCATCTAGATTATCTATTATGTAGGACAACTATGTGGCTCACAAGTCACATCTAAACATGCTTCCCTCATATATGGACACATTCGAAGGTCAAATAAAGGATATCGTCAACTGTGCCAATGTGAAAATCCCATTTTCCAGCATCATAATAATCAGTTAATCACATTACCAAAAGCTCCCGACACCCTATGCATGCCACTATAAACAGAAGTAAGTTTGCTATCTATATAACCTTCATTTTCTACAACCATATTTATTGACCTAAGTTATGCATAAAACCAACAATAGTAACTCTAATTTACAGAATTAAATATCGTATGACAAATTTAAGACCAAAATTGTTCATTATTGACCATAAAAGTCAAATTAAGCCTGTCATAGCAAAAAGCAGATAATAGTACTGAAAAATGCCAGAAATTTAAACAGACAAAAAAAAAAAAGATTGCAAAACACATATTAACTATGCTAAGAGCTGGTTTTTCTAGGTCATAAACCTCACAGTGAGCTCATACAATCTAGGTGACTCCATCCTAAACTTAAAGCTAACAAAAAGAACTTAATTACGACATTACACAGCATACTAAAGCAGTACAGTAAACCGATCCTATGTAACTCCGGCACTCCTCTACCCCCAAGGATCCCATGTCAGCTCGAGACTCTATCTATAAGACACTGTAACCGACGCTCAGAGTCATGACTTTAAGAAGCTTATGATCCATATATTTTCCTGCACTTAAAGTGTACTTTCGTTGCTCTCTTCAATGAGTATGAGTAGCATATATTTGATCAATGGAAAGAGAACATGTCGACACTTATTATCGGCTTGTTTTTCCTTGAGCTTCAATCTGTCATTACCCTTATTTATACATTTACTTTAGTACGGCTTTGAATTGGATCAAGTGAAAAGACGTACCTATGCAGACTATTATGTTTAAGCTTGTGTTAAATGTTTCACTTAATATGAACTGACTTAATGAGCTCAGTGAGCTAAACCTCTCTGCTCATGTTTAACCCCATTCTCATTATTTCGCTTCTACTTCCATTTGCTCGCTTTAATTTCTACTTACGATTCCTTATAAAACTTCATGTTAGCCGACCCCAAATTCGAAGTTCAACATCACTCAACTTTTCCATATTGCGGAAATTAACATTTCTCACGTAATATATGACAAATTGATAAATGAAAAGTTCATTAACAGTGAAACTAATATGGGGTAGTATAATTCAACATCTTTCTACATTCACGAAATTATTCGAACAGTAGAAGTCGTCACCCCATGCGACATGCATTGACTTTAGTCGACAAATAGAGTTACAACTAATTGATTAACAGCTAAAAAGTTTACAAACTCAGTAATTAATCACATGGTCTCAGCTAATATACCTCTGATAAAAATATTAAGAATAAAAAAATCATATTGCACAATTTTTTTTAACAAATTAAACAAAAATCCAAACAGTATTCAACTATGTTGACTCTTTCAAGGACATGACACAAATTCAATCCATCATCTCTCTGCAAAAAATTATGACAAAATGACAACAAAGTCTAAACAAATATTTACAACAATAACAACAAAAAAAATCACAATCAAACTCCCAAATTAATCACATTTATTATAGTTGTACTACTAGTGATCGCGTTTATCCGTTGACTTTTTATCACTGTTCAAAATAAAAGAAACAAAGTTTCTAACGTAAAGAACAAAGTATTATGAACAATAAGTCACATGTTCGAATCTCCCTCCATGTGGGTTTGAGAGGACGTATTCACCTAGTGGTAAAAAACGAGGTACGGTAAACATTAGTCACGTGTTGAAATCATGGTATTGAAGTCGTGGCTCCTATAAACTCACTCGGTTTCACTCATAAGTTACCGTTTATTTTTTTACACTATTTGAGGTCATACATAGACTATTTGACTATATGGTCAAAATTTATAAAAAAAACTATTCTTTAAATTATATATTTTGACTTTTTGAGGGTCAAAGTATAACCTGTGTCAAACGTTAACTTATAAGTGAAACGGAGGGAATATAAAACAAACTACGAAAAGACATAAGAAAGTGTGAACTTAGTGGTAAAGAATGAGGTATTGTGATTTGTGAACGTTAAGTCAGATGTTCGAACCATGGTACTTATTAGTTGTAGCTCGTGTGGTTAAATGAAAGAATATGAAAAGAAAAGAAAAAGGGAAATAAATGAGGTGGGTACCGTGGAACCAAGGCCGATCGAACGGCGGGAGAGAGAGGAGGCCAATCGACGGCAGCGATGGTAAGTTTGTTGCCACGTGTAACGAATGGAGCCATGGACCAGGGAGGGTCTGGTGGGGTGGACCGTAGCGGCTCTTTCGAGGAACCAAAGTGGTGTAAGCGCGGTGTAGTTAGCTGGGTTCTTTGGTAGATCATCTATGTCTTCCATTTTTATTATCTTGTCTCACTCACTCACTTTGGTAAGTTTATTTTGAGCTGATTTAGGAGTGACACATAAATTTTGCCAACTTTTCAGGAAATGATAAACCAAACTAAGCCAGTTTATACTCAAGTTATTGTAGTGGTTGTCGTCATGTCATGTAATGTGCGCACCATATGAGTCATGACACGTTCGTGGGGGTGGACTCATCTCATCTACTCAGACTTATTTTATTTTAAGGTTGTCTTCTATTGTACTCTCGCCTATACTCTCTAGACCACTTACTGATGAGCTAGCTGATGAGGCAATAGCTAGTTTGGGCTCAGGACAGTCCAAGGAGTGATAGTATATGAGTTCTGTTAGCCCAAATCACATCAAACTTATACGCTTAACCTTTTTTGGTAACAAATTTACTACTTTTAATAACTCAAGACAAGATATATAATTGAAAACCTATAATAATAGATCTATATTTGTCACATACAAATCTAGTTATAATAACTAACGATTAATCATTAATAGTCAAAGTATTATCTCAAACGTGCGTGAGAAAACAAATGAAACAAGCTTGTTAGAGCAAAGGGAGTAAGAATTAACCTATATTTCTCCAATAAATTAAAATTATTTAATTAAAAATTACTCCCTCCATCCCAGTGGATTCTTATCATTTGCTTTTTCACACGCATCGAGGTGGTCTTTGACCATCGATAACTCATTGTATAAAATAAATTAAAATAAAATATTTTTAGTTTTGGATTTGTATTTAAAAATACT
>CAAKMY010121945.1:0-16133 GCA_901111285.1 Corrigiola litoralis | reverse complement strand
AGAGAGGAGAGAGAAAGTAGATCTGAGAAATGAGAGAGTTGATAAGACATGGGCTCCTTATTTCATTCTTTTATTTTATTTTTTTTTTTCCTTTTTAAGATTTGGAAATGAGTGAGGGGTACCAGGAAAAGGATGGTCTCGAGTCCTCATTAGAATTTAGATGTTGATAGTGTTATGAAACACGTCATTTAAAATTTTACCACTGTATACTAAGACTTGAGTGAAAGCCAATCCTTACTCTTTGTCTGTGGACAAAAATTGAACGATACATTAGAAAATGAAAGAACAAGATGTACTTGTTGTGACATATATACTGAATACTACAAAGTTTTATTCAATCACTATCAAAATTCATACTACTTCGAAAAAGTTCGTTCAAGATCGACAAGAGAAAAAACCAACTGATCAAAAAACTAGCTTACTCCACCACTAAGAACTTAATGTACGCACATAACAATGTATATCATCACATGCATGATTTACGTGTACAAACAAAACCGCCAAATCCCTAGACTTTATGCAAATTAACTCGGTCTAACCTAGGTTTAATTAAAAGGATCCAATCGTCTTGGTTGACATTGAACTCTCGCACCCCCACTCATGATATCGCGCATAGAGGCTCGAACAGCAATAGCGCACTTGTTCAGAGAGTTGTTGATTTAAATTCATGTTGTAGTGCAGCACGAAGTCGAGGTGTAAGGTTACCGCAACGTCTGGCCAGTTCATGCAGTGAGTAAGGTTGGTGCTAAATGAGTAATGTCCTTGATCACCATCATAGACCTATGCATCGATGTCGTTATGGAAAGAATCCAGCCTTACAACCTTAATTAACATAAAGTATCCAAAATTTTCTTACTCCATCCACAATTCTAATAGGCCCTCTAATCGAAAATAAATTCAACTAGAAAATAATTGGGAATTTATGACTCAATTTGACAAATTAAATTGGAAAAGGGAAAATAAAATACATGGATAATTTTTTGAAATTTATCGTGTGTTTTTACCCTCTTGAAAATTTAATTTTTCAATTATTCAATCCATAATAATTCTGTTATCTAAATTATTATGGATAAAAGCGAAATACATAATTTTCTCCAATCAAACTTATTGTCGAGCTGTGTGTCATTGTTTTTAATACATGTAAATATTATATTGTTTAAGTTGCAAGATTGGGCTATTTATAAAGTCTTTATAAATATTGGGTTATTTTCATCAAATTTACCTTATATTAGTGCAATAGTTGATAAAACTAATTTTATTTCAATTATTGTGAGCGATGTGTATCTTTGTTAGTTACTCACCAAAATATGGATAAATATATACTTGAAATATGGATATATCTTTTCATTAAATTGTATGCTATGATAGTTAACATGAGATCGAAAAAGTAAAAAAAAATAATAAAAAAAATGGCTCAGGTTATTGTGTTTCGAGCTCTTTTTTCTAAGAAGTTTGTTTTTGTTGATGAATATAGTGACTATTAAGAAACTAACAATGTCGTATAAAAGTGATGAAAATGATATATATGCTCTTTAAAAAGGAGAAAATTGTCAAAATCCTTTTCGTATACGAAGTAATGGGATATGGACACATGGTAGATTTTAAGGAGAAAGATTTATATACTTGTGAAAAAATGGCAAAAATCTTCTTATATCGACAACTTATTCAGTTTAAATATAAAGGGAAAAAAATTAAAAGATTAGGAGAGTGTCAAATGACTTACTTGTTTGTTGTTTTAGCATATACTATACATATTGGGATGGAAGGTAATTAAATGAAACAATATGCATGTTTTGTTGAGTTTGGATTGCTAACCCGTACGAGCAACTTGATTCTTGATTATGTTATCAAGAGACTCCTAAATATATACACCCCCTGTAAGAGATTTCTCGTTTTGTTTCTTTTTATTTTTTTTAATAAAAATAGTTTATTGATTACAAGTCATACGACAATACGACATCTGCAATAGATCTTAAAATCAAGGAATACATATGAAGAAAAATCAAAATAAACTCAATTTCAACAAACCGTGGATCCTTGTATAGTAGATGAGATCCTTATGCAAGCCCTATTCCATATTGTTGTTTAGTTATACAACATGCAAGCCCTATTCGATATAGTTGTTTATTTATACAACATTCAACGAAGAGGTCTATCAATCCATCAATTTGGTCTATTTAGTTGGTTTTCCACCTTGATCGTTCCTTACAAGTTACAAGGGTTGGCCCTTATACATTGGGTACCCATAGATTGGTTTTAGGGATATGATGTCAATTTGACCGCTTAAAACGGTCCTTACTCTGCTCCCCGGGTATGGGTTACTCATAATTTTTTGGAGCAAGTTTGATAAACAAGATAAAAATCAATTTATAAGTTGTGTAGGTTTGGGTTCACTTTATTTGCACCGTTCCATCTAATCAAAAGGAATTTTTTTACTAGTTCTCTTGTTTTGTTAGTAGAAATATGATACGTTAGATAAAACATAGTGGATATGTGGTTGAAAGTACTGAATTATATTAGTATTTTTCTTGAACAATTGAATTTTTAGTATGTAAAATACTTGAGCACTAAATTATCACCTTCTTTTACTCTTATTGTTGGTTAATAATTTGACATAATGAAATATAAATAGCATTACTAATTTGGTATTGTAAAATTGAGTCAACCAGAAACTAATTTGACTTAAAATTTTACACGATCTGAAATCGACTGGAATCAAACTTAATCCGAAAGTATAAATGACTCGATAGACCCGAACCAAGCCAAATCGGTCCCAAATCTGTCATGACCGAACATAATATAACCCGATTCGATATGACTCGACCAAAAACCAACTTGACTTGTCTGATTGCCATCTCTAAATCCAAATATATATCATTACAAAATCTACTAAAACACTATATACCAACATCATATATTTAATTTGTATTCTAACGTATTAAGTGTGTCCATTGCGTATGCTATGAGTGCTAAAATGTGTGATGATAAGGAAAATTCAGCGTATATCATACACAAGTAATTTTATGTAACCATATCCAACCGTCACGTTGACCAACACCATGTCTAACCCAAATACATTGATTAGGAAATCTCCAGGTAACTTTTTACTCGAGGAATGATAGGCCAATTGCAGCTATTGGGTGTGATTAGAGGGCCTCTTTGAAAAAGACAAAAAAAAAATAATTATCTCACTATCCCTACTGTTTTACACTAGTGGATATGTTTAGCCTTCCTTTTTAAAGTGGAAATCACGGTAATGCTCTATGGAAAGGTAGGGCCCTCCAATAGCACCGATTGAAAGATCATTTCTCCTCTCTACTCTTTGTCGTTTCAACAAATCCACCCCATTTAATTTTGACAGTATTTGAGCTCATATTTTGATTATTAATAACTCAAAATATATATTTCAAAATTTTACAAAAACCATATTTTATAAAAATACTTTTGAATACAAATCTGAAAACTAAAAATTATAACTTTTTTTAATTTTATTCAATGAGTTATTAAGTATAAAAATATCGCTTCAATGCACGTGAAAAAAACACACACCCCAACCCAGAAATAATAGGCCGCTCGCTGCTAAAAAAAAAAATCAACGAACGCCACTAAATGACAAAAAACAGTAGAGATACTTTGTATTTGTACTTGTGGTAGCTCTCGAGTAATTATTAAGCGATCCATGTGGTTGACCTGAAGTCAAGACCCAACAAAAGTGAGCACTTAGCTTGTGAATGATCAATATGGTTCGAGAAGGGGAGTTGCCGAAGCCAAGTTACAACGCAAAGCTATACTCAGAGGGGAGACCATCTTACCCACTTGAACTCTTCCAGTTTATTGCCTCGAAGACACCTCAACATGATCTTGCTTGGGATGTTGGCACTGGGACTGGTCAAGCCATTCCACATGTATGTCCTGCATGCCTTAATGAACATCAATCTTGTTTGTTTCATTTTATTCTACGTCTTTTAATTGGCAAATTCTTTGGAGAGATCGTCTATTTTTATGATAAAGACGAGCTTCCTACAAGCTATATAGGTCAAGCTCCTCGCTAGGTCAAGCTAAATTAGAGTTATATTGCCTTTGTTGGGCCATCATAAGCTTCGTCTATCCTATGAAAAAGTAGGCGATTTCTCCCAAGAATAACTGTTTTTTAATGATCTGCAAAAGGGTTCATATCTTAAATTTATCTTATGTTAAAGGATAGCCGACCCATATATAAAAAAATAAAAGGTTGAGTTGCGCATCAATGAACTAGAGGTGAGGAGACTATTATAGACGAGTCCACCTATCGCCAATTGGTTTTAGGTTATAACGTTACTCGACTTCTATATATGTTTGTTTACCTATCCTCTATGATCAGCCCTGTGAACATTTGCGGATCCAATAACAATAGAAAACAAAAGTGAAAAAAATTAAAGTTGGCAAAAATGGTAGAAAACAGTAGAAAACAAGTATGGTAGAAAATAGTAGAAAACTATAGTATGGTAGAAAATAGTAGAAAATTATAGACCTATAGTATGGCTATTCTTATATTTTGTTCTTAGATTCACCATTGTGGCTAGATCGACAACTTATGTTGATCATGCCCTTTTGTTTCTTTTGTATGAACATTATTAGATGAAGCACTTTGTTGCATATTCAGTGAACTAATGGTTGTGATATATATTTTTTCATTTTGTAGAGATTTTGGGTGATTAAGCTCAAAATGTACACAATAGATGGAAGTTTATATGATTGTATCTTAGCCTTACTACAATATGTTAGGTTACTTTCATCTCTATTGCGGTTAATTTGTATTGGTTTTGTGATTAGACTTCAATTGAACTGATGCAATATGTTTAATTACTAGTGATTTGGAAATGAGCTGCCTTAGTATTGTGCTACTGTGTTCAGATGAGGGATTATAATGGCAAGCTCCGGAATAGTGTTTCATGTAACCTGTCTTTTGATCCAAAAAATTGACCACAAATAAAAATGCACTGGCTACATTGTCTAGGACCAGGAGTATGGATTGCTCGTCTGTGAATCAATCATATAAGCTCAGATGACACATGTTCTCCTTGTTTGGTACTCATCTAATGTAACCATCTTGCTATGTTTCAGCTAGCAGAGTTATATAAGAATGTGGTGGGAACCGATATCAGTGCCACGCAGCTTGATAGCGCACCTAAACTCCCAAATGTCAAGTACTGTGCTACGCCTCGGGTCATATCAGTCACTGATCTCGAGCAGATGGTAGCACCTCAATCCACCATCGACCTAATAACCATAGCCCAAGCAATGCATTGGTTCGATCTCCCCAAGTTCTATGAACTAGTGAGGTGCGCGCTGAAGAAACCCAGTGGGGTGATCGCTGCCTGGTGCTACACCACCCCTGAGGTGAATGAGGAGGTGGATGCTGTCTTCTGGCCATTTTACAAGGGTTTTTCAGGGCCAGGCTGGGAGGAGGCAACGGGAGTTGTCGATGATAAGTACAGAAGTATATATTTCCCCTTCGAGCCAGTTGATGGCTTGGACCATACTGGACCATTTGAGTTCAATGCTGAGAAGGTGATGACATTGGATGATTACTTGACTTATATAAGGTCCTGGTCGGCTTACAATGCTGCGAAAGAGAGAGGAGTAGAGATGTTGCCCGATGAGCAAGTCGAGAAATTCAAGCATGCTTGGAGTAGTGATGGAAAGAATGAGAAGGTTGTGAAGTTTCCTACCTATTTGCGGATGGGCAGAGTCGGCGATTCCAGATGAAGTTGATCCTCAAGGATGTTATCTTGTAATTCTGACCTTTTGCTTTGTAATTTAGTGGATGTATGAATGCCATAGACTGTCTGTCTATGATGTCAAGAGAATAAGGGGGACTTGACAGTTTATACTCAAAAGACAGGTTCATTGCAGTTGCTGATTACTACAGTAACAGTCTCGTTGTAGAGATGTACTTCAAGTGCTGATTTCTTCGTTTTATTTTCGAGCTGATTATCTTGGTTATCTATTTTCACAAGCACTAATTGTTTTCGGTAACTAATTGTTGAACATCCTTGATGATGCTTACACCATTAGATTTCTCATGCTTCACATATTAGGCAGTAAATTGATAAAGGGTGCGTGAGAACAGAATTGGTCTATTTCCATCTCAAAAACAAACATATTATTCATTAATCAAGGAGGAAAAATAACCACCTCCTAAAATTAGCTCAAAACTAGACACACTCATATAAATATAAAATAATCACAAAAATATAAAACAGACAATCTAATTCAAACCAATATAATAAAAATAACAAATTTAACCAAACAATGACCACTTGTAACCCCATCTAATTTAAATTAAAAAAGTCAACCATCTATTTTTATCATAAAAGTTAACCGCGTCATTCTTAACAATGAATACTTTATATATCTCCGATTAGACTCAAACTCGAGTTGATGTAGTTTCCAAAATCTCTAGTCTACTTTTACTAATATAAACTTTATATGATCTCGTACAAGAACTTATCCGTAAAATTAGACCGTCTCGTACAATACTTTACAAAAAATACATAGTCAAGGTAACTTAAAAAAAGTCAATACCTTAATCGTGTTGCATTTGAGGTATCCAAAAACTCCAAAGCCTATATATTCAACCATTTCTCTCATTCTCTCACACACACACATTTACTCGTACAAATCATCAATTCAGGTACTTTCCATTCTTCTTCTTCTTCACTTAATTACATCTATGTTTATATATAATTGACTAACTGAGTTTTTTTTTTTTTTTTTGATTTTTTAGGGTTATAAAATTATGGACGCGAAAATCAACAAGTTGTTCGAATCAGTCGGCAATTTCTTCACCGGCGGTGATCAGAGCATCCCTTGGTGCGATCGCGACACCATTGTTGTATGATTTCTCCCTCTTTTTCGCTTTTTTATTTGTGTTGTAATTTTTGATTGTTTTGTAGTTGTTTGTGTTTTTGATGATTCTTATATTGTATAAATTAGTTGAAAATGTTGTCTTTATGTTATGTTACGCTCTTATTTCGCAATTTTGATTCATTCGTCAGTTGTTTGTATGAATTAGTCGGAAATGTCGTCATTATGTTAGCTGTTCCTGTTTTGCTGTTGCTTTTATTTGATTCTGAGTTTTTGTTTCGCGATTTTCGATTAAGTCGTAAGATGTTTGTGTATACGATTTGATGTTTCTTGTATCGTATGGTTTAGTCGAAAATATAGCTCCTTGTATTTTGTCAAACTTGTTGATGATGATGCATGTTTCTGAAAAAAGTTAATGAATTCGGGTTTTTAACTAGTTCATGAAGTGAGGAACTTGTTTTAATGGTGGAAGAAGAGTTGAGACGAAGAATTAGGTGTAGAAGTGAGAGAAATTGAGGATTGGCGGTGTTTAGAGTGTGTTCGTAGATGTCCCAAGTTATATTAGTTGGAATGTGTTATAATAATGTGATAGCGTTACATTGAGGTTAGTGAGAACGTTGTCATTGATGTATGGGATATTGTGGTTGATGAATATTATTTGTAAAAGCCAGCGCTGAATAGTATATCAAAAGCAGTTGAGGCGGAGAAGGAAAGTTGATTGGGATATTGTAGAAGGAAAGTCGAGGCAGAGAATTGTGATGGACAGAGGGATAATATGTTGATCAACATAATGTTAAGTGTTTATGTAATAATAAGTCTTGAGAGAAGTTGATCACATGCGATTTTGGTTACATTGTGCATTTGTGCTGTAATAAGTTTTTTACTTTAACTGTTTTATTCAGTTCATTTACTGAGTATCTTCTCTTTATGGTGAAAGAAAAGTTCAGATGGAGAAATGCTGTGAATTGCGGGAGAAAGTGACTATTGACAGTATTTGAAGTGTGTATTTCGTCATAAGTGTTGATAGTAGTTTACCAAGATGCAATTTTGCGTGCATCATGAGTTCAGAATTTAGGGTTGGTTTTAGGTTCATTTGGTGAGGATCTTCATAAAATGGTGGAGGAAGAGTCGAGACTAAGAATTGGGGGTCAGAGAGAGGGGAAAATGAGGTTTTGGGGAAATATGTGAAGCAATTTTTTTTGGCAACTCACAATAAATTGATAATTTAGGGTAATGTTTGAGGACTTTATTTTGCGGAGTATGTAGTATCAAGAAGAAGAATTAGGTAAAAGGTACAGTTCAGTGGCGGTTGGACAGAGGAAATGAGGCGGAGAATTGGGGTGAATATAGGGAATGTCACGATTGGTAGTATTTGAAGTGTGTATCATGTGATAAGTCTTTAGAGTAGTTGATTACATGCGATTTTTGGTGAAATTGCGCATTTGTACTGTAATTAAGTTGATAATTTTGGGGGTTTTATCCAGTTCATTTAGGGAGTATCTTCTCATAATGGTGGAAGAAGATTGGAGACGAAGAATTGGGGTGATTAGAGGGGAAAACTGATGATTGACAGTATTCGAAGTGTGTATCTAGTTTTACGTGTTGAAAGTGGTTAGTTAGATGCGATTTTGACTGTCAGTGTACTCTTAAGTTCAGATTTTAGGAGGTTTCATGTTCATTTGGCGAGGATTTTTTTTTTTTAAATGGTTGAAGAAGAGTTGAGATTAAGAATTGGGGTAAGATAGAGGGGAAAAGGAAGGTTTTTAGGAGTTCAAAGTTTTTTCTTTAGTCATAAATCTTAAAAGTAGTTGATCAACATACTATAAATTAACAATGTAGGTAATTTGTGAGGAAAGGATTGAATCATAATGAATTTTGCATTTTCTACTTGGCACTTGGCGTAATTGTCTATAATTGTTGCTAGTCTATTGGGGGTTTAGTTGTGTTTCTGTGAGGAAGATTTGCTTTCCAGCAATTGTTGGCTTGTTCATCAGTTTATGACCTCAGGAACTCAAAATGCAACTGGTATACCGTAGTGAATCCGTCTGAAGCCGTTTTGAACAAAAGATTTTTTTGAAGTATATATTGCCTTAAGCAGACAATTTGATACTTGAAAGTTATACTGAGCTATTTTAGAGGATACTTATTTACTTCTATTCATTTGAGAATGATAGATTTCGATCTGATTGAACGTAACTGCCTTTCTTTCTTTTTTTCCATAGTGAGCACTGAGCAGGGCGTATGTACGTCTTTTCGTTTAATTTTTGGAAACGATATTTGGAAATGAGACCTCTGTCCCACCATTAAGAACTGAGTGAAAAAGAGAAAGGATTATTGCTTATAATCGCTGTTTACTGACTGTCAGGGCCTTGAACGTGAGGTAGCAGATGCTGGTAATGAGGCTTCTGAGGAACAGAAAAGTGAAAGCATCATGAGGCTGTCATGGGCCCTTGTCCATTCCAAACAGCCTGAAGATGTGCAGCGGGGAATTGCTATGGTTGAAGGTAACTATAATATCTATTGATTTTTGATCATTTTCTTCACTGTCGCGACTTTTTTTTGAATTGATAATTTTCTTTGATATTTCACTGTAGTCGACAGATATTCTTCCGTATTATTTCGACCACAGTCATGGCAATTTGATTTGGTTCCCTTATCACGACTTCTTGACTTATTTCCCTGATTGTGTTAATTTTTTACCCTATGAGCATAGGATGTTCCCAGTTCTCAGGTTCTTATAGGCTATTTATACTGTAGAATACATATCTGTTAGGTCGATGTTTCACCTGTCGGTTTGCTTTTTCTTCTGCACTGTGTCCATAAAGCCAACTGTCTTAAAATTTGACATGATGACTGCTTTGGGTCTCTGCTGTGAAATGCTTATATGACATGAATCAACATAAAGGACCATCCATAGTCATCAGTCATCACTGTGGAGTTGTTACCTCCTACCTCCCTTACCCAGTGTAAAGAAATATGTGTGAAAGAAGGATGCTTTTTTGTTAATGCTATTTTCCATTCTCAATCGTCACAAGAAGTTTTTGCCAGTCTCTTTCGTGGGTGTATGATGATTAAAAACGTTGGGCTGGAAAGAACTTTGTGTAACCTTACTTTTGAGACACCCCACCCTCTTTGTTTGAAAAGGATTTTGGCCTTTTGTTAATTACTCACCTCCTTTTTTTGGCAGCATCACTAGCCAATACTAGCAATAGCCCTCTGCAAAAGAGAGAGAAGATCTATCTACTTGGTGTGGGATACTACAGGAGCGGTGATTTTGCCAGGAGTCGGCAGCTTGTGGAACAGTGTTTGGAGGTAAATTTTTGAACGTCTGGTCTAGTTATGTACATACAAATGTGCTGTTCCTTTTCAGTTTTTACAACTTCTGTACTCGATGCACTCTCATATTATTTCATTCATATAGGCTCTTATTCCTTTTTGAGGACTTCATCGTTGTTTTGTCTTTTCTTTTTCTTTTTTTTTTGGGGGGGGGGGGGGGGGGGGGTATAGTACAAGCTTCACACTTTAATGATTTGCTTTTCAATTTGGATTTTTAATGTGTCTTGAGACTTTCATAAGGAGGTTAGCTGCTTTTGTCTTTCTTTTGTGTGTATGTCATAGTATGTGGTTTTTGCTATTGGGGGGTTTCTATTTCATCTAAGGTTTATAATCATCCATGTCTTTTTTTAAAGCATGTTTCCCCTTAAGTCTAGGGATGCTAATACTATCTCAAGTGATTACAGAAGTTGCTTGTCTTTGGCTTTTGGTCTGTGAGAGACAGAGTATTGAGATTAGATTCAGATGCAAATCATAGTATATGAAGTTCTGTTTATGAGTTATATATAGCTATCAGATCCTGGTCTATGTGCATCATTTCTAATGGTCTAGGTTTACTAGAACAACAGGCAATCATAACTTGCTTCGACAGTATGTGGTCACTTATTTATCTTTCATCTGTAGAATGTCCTTCGACAAGTGGGTTAATTAGGCTTTCCATTGAGTTATATGTATGTTTTTTTGTTGGATAAAGACTATAAAGATGAGCAACGTAAGATTGAAGTTCAGCAATATGAAAAGCAAAAGAGTGAACCATTGTGCTGTCAAGTTGGTTGAGTTCTATATGCAAATTGGCATATTCTAAAGGTGGTTTATCGCTGGATGACTTTGCTGCTGCATTGCACTATTTCATTCTTTAATTTGTAGCATTCATTTACATTACAACTTGTTCATTTCTCAGATTGCACCAGACTGGAGGCAAGCACTCACCCTGAAGAAAAATGTTGAAGATCGAATTGCCAGAGGTTAGAAATATTATTGTCAGCCTCCCCATTTTAGATCAAACTGCCAATCTTCTCAATCTGTCGTTGTCTAATCACTGTCTTTCTTTTAATGCAGACGGTGTTATTGGGATAGGCATAACCGCCACTGCAGTGGGACTTCTGGTCGGAGGGATTGCTGCAGCTGTGGCTCGTAAGAAGTGAAGCATCTGCAACTATCATATGGACTCCTGTGTCTACTTAAAACTTAGTGCTTGCATATACGCCGTACTATGCATGAATGGGGCTTGATTAATATGACTCCTTTTTGCTTCAGTACATACATTACTTGATGTACTGCCTTTTGGCAATTTTGATTTTGTTTGGTAAGCTCTGCCCAGTATGATATACGTGGAATTGCTAACGCAGTTTTATTTTGTCGAGCTCATTCTAATACGTTATGAATTCGCAGTTTGTCATGGTTAAGCTCTATATTTGCATCTCTTTAGCCGAAAATGCAAGCACAAGGCTGTTACTGCCTGTTAGGAATATGATAGGGGAACAGATTCACATGCATTTACTAATTTTGAAGAGTTGATACTATTTGGGTTCCGTTTAGAACTCCGGTGGATCAAATGTTATACGGGTACAAGAAAGTATTGTCCAATGCTATTTGCATCGAAAAGACTATGATCATTTGAGTATCGAGAAAGGTGCAATGGTATTAACCTCCGATACCCTCATGTCAGAGGCCTTGGTTAAGACTTCCTTGATACAAATCAGGCCCTCCCCTCTACTTGCGCATAAATGCCTCAAATATAACTGAAAATATGGTGAGATATTCACATTAACCCCCTCTGGATATTATGCACCTCCAACAAAGTAAGAAATTTATCCACTTAAAAATAGGTTTCCTGATTTTTGCATGAACAAACATATTAAACGGCTATGCGTATTGGACATCTCCTTAAGCAAGTTAATTCTATGTTAAGATCATTATAATCATTTCTCTGCAATGACAAGACGTTAACAAACCCTTTTCGCTTTCTATCATATACATTGAGCAGCAAAAGATTACAGGTGCAGTCTACACACTGAACTATGAACGCCAGTCAATTACAATTACTGTAATTCAAGAACTTGACAGAAATTTAGAATTTCGATCACCGAGTTTTATCAAGAATCACTTCCTGCCCTCCATAAAACATACACGTACGCTAACACTCACTCACCATCAGCAAGCTAGGTATTGAATTTCACTTGGAAACTGCAGCAACTTGCTTGAACTAACAAATACTAGAACTAGGCAGCATCTTCAGTAGTCCGTCAGAAAGATGGAACTGTTAATCTGTCGTAGCAAGTGCTGATTGCAACACATCCTCAAGGTACTTCTCTGCAGCAGCATATTGCCGTTTCTTGTCTTCAATTGCCAAAGAAGCCAAAGCTTTATCCTGCCAAAGTATCCGGGAAAAATATGAGGACATAAGGAAGAGCATCATAACTGAACACAGAGAGAGACAAAATCTAGCAAGGCTAGAGCAGATAGAATCGGAATTTACAGGAGGCAAGTCCTGGTAACTCCTTAGAGTATCAACTATAGGCTTTGTCTTCTCCTCCAGCTCTTTCCTGTGTTCAGCCATTTCAACCAACATTCCATGGCTAATTTCAGGGGTGTAACCCACACGATTCAATAGTGCCTGCTCAATCAAGGGAGAGGAAGAACACCGTCATCAGCAAGAAGTGAGATATCAGAAAAAAGTGAGATAAAGAAATAAAACTTTGCAGATAACGGAAAAACATTGCGATTTTTGAAAAAACAAATAATTCATATTATTATACCAGTCTACTGTCTCCACAATTTATGCAGAAAATAAATTAGGAAACATTTAGGAATTACAAGATGAAAAGAAACAAATGATGGTATGTTATTGTCAGATGACTAGACCAGCAATTCCGGTAAGTTTCCAACAACGTAGCCTCTCTCAAGTCGATAAAAAGATTCAATCAAGAGTTCAAAAGCCTTTTTATAAGCCAACAGAAATTAACAAGCGAAGATATTTCTTCACTGAACAGTAGGTGAACTACAGTATAGAGGGTGAGACCATCTTAATTATTACCCATACCATAAAAGAGTTCCCAGCTAATGTCGGAATAGGGGGTTGGGCTGACAGAGGCAGCCTCAAATTTTAGTAAATTTAGACACTGTAAAAACCGATTGTACAGTTGTACTGAACAAAATTAGGTCAAAAGATTTGATATCACAAATGAGTCCCATAAAACTTCTGCCGCTTGACATGGACTTCCACTCAATTCACTCATCTGATTGTGCATCATGTTATTATTCATCTGACACACAGTTTCCATATACCAGCCTATAGAGTACAGACTAAAGAAGTAATATGTATCTTGATTGGATGTCAAATATGGTGTCACCCTTAACATACGAGACAGGCATCATAACAAGGGAAATACGACGAAGCCCATACCTTGTAGTTGGAACATCTCTGATTGTAATCTCGCTCTTTTGTGACCATGATTGCCAAGTTTTTCTTCCAATTTTCCATTTCAGCCTCACAACGTGGTACATCATCCTCTAGTTGAGCAAGTATTCTAAAAGGGCACAAAGACGCTATACATGAATTAGTTAACCATAGAAAAGAACTAGTAGAGCAAATCAAGATATCTTCAAACAAGTTCCCATATCTCAAGTTAACACCCCATATATCTACGAAATTTAACCCCAATAAAAGTGATACTCTTAAATAGCTTCTAATCATTTCTGGGGAATGGAACTGATGAGCATACTTTTTCAAGTAGGTTAGCCTTGCTAATGCCTTCCTCGTATAATCAAGAAGCACTTTGGATTCCTTTTGTACCTTAGCCCTCTTCTCCTCCACTGCACTTTTTCGTAATGAAAGATCCGCCATTGCCACAAGGAAACTAGAAACACATTACCCTTGTAAGACATCTCAAAATTGGGCAGCCAAATCAAACCACACTGAAATATATAAATGCATAGAAAATCATTTCTTTGAAGCTGACCTGCTCAATTCAGTGTCTCTTATATTCAACAAGTTAGCAACACTTGCCAAAACTTGTGCTGAACCCACCACGTTGGACGGCAAACTCTCTTCGGCCAATCCCACATTTTCCAATATCTCCCTAATCCTTGCAGCTTAAGTAATGGCAAATCCCGATCAAAACCATGACAGACATAACCAAAAGAGCCATATGCATTTAAGTTCACCTAGTTGCTTTTGGCTAGTCTCTCTCAATGTCCATGTATCAACTACATTTAGGTCCCCGGAAATATAAAAGGTCCAGAGTCAGTGAAAATGGTTTAACCATATGCAGACAACCAGTTATTTACCATTATAGCACACAATGAAACTCTGACAAGTTATCTATGAAACTAGCCAATAGCAACTAAAATGACCATTTCTCTATCACATACTGAAAAGATGATATCTCAACATAGTTTCAGAGAGAAACACCTCAGAGAAGATATCATATACTTAAGAAGGACAACCTTGAGAACGATATTCAGCAGCCTTTTGACGGAAATCATTGGCGACAATGGCAGCAGCTTGCGTCTTGGCTTGAGAAACACTGGCAACATTATGCAAATGGGCAATGCTCCTAGGGGTGTACTCGAATTCCGGCACATCTTTCCCAACAGCATCAAACTGAGACACAAGCCATCCTTTCACTTCCTGAATCCGGGCAGCATCAAACCCACTGCCCCTTGCCTCACTACTGCCAGGCGCATCCAACCCAGACACCATATCACTCATCTTCCTTCACCATTTACAATAAAAGAAAACTTCCATCAGCAAAATGCAAGCTACCTATAACCACTTAACATACATTTATCCCTTATTCTAAGACAAAATTCAAAATTAAACACAACCCAGTTGACGTCGCAATATTCTTAAGCCAATTAAAATCCACACTACCATCAATCTTTTACAGGCTTCTGTCTACAAACCCAATCAATACTACAAACATTTGTCAAATTTCCGCGCTTGTCAGTTGGGAAATAATCAAAATTCTTCATGTTTACACAAAAAGAAACTACCTTTAGCAAACAGCAAACTGTCCACAATCAATTACATGCTTTTATGCCCTTCTCTGGGATTAAATTTACAATCTAACCAAACCCAAATCATATATCAACACCCAATTGATAAATCTTTATTCCTAATCAGTTAAAAAGCTTAACTACACACAATCATCCAAAACATATCTCAATACCCAATTGATTGAATTGCATTCCTAAACCATTAAAATGCTAAACTAAACCCAATCTTTTGCATACATTTATCCACATTTCTAGGGCTAAAAAATTAAAAACCTGGTCAAACCCAGTAAATACAACAAAATACCCACTTCATAAAATCAAATCCCTTAAATTTTTAATCGGGTGATCATAAAAATTCAACCTTTATTTACTTTTTAATTGAGTAACATTGTAGTTCTTGGTAGAAATGAATGATAACTAAAATTAAAGAGAATTTACAGTGAAATATTAAGGCATACCTTAGAGTTTGGCAAAATGTTGGAGAATATTAATAAGAAGTGTTCAAATTTGAAAATGAAGTTAAGTATAGAATTGGGTGATGAGATCTCATAAAAGGGAGGTAAAAACTTTTGAATTTTCGTTAAATATAAGTGCTTGGGAGTTGAGCCTAGAGCTCTTATCCGACCCGAATTATCCGATCCAAATATGAATCGACTTATAGATAAGGCGACTTGAAATTAAATATGTTCCAAAACGACTCAATCAAGACTAGACATATGTTTTCGCTAATTTATTTTTTCTTTTCGTTGTGTAAGAAAGAGAACTCGCAATCTTGCATGATGAGGCATATACCTATTAGTAGGCATGTACAACGGGGCGATGACCCTTTAAGAATCTGTTACTCACCCTGTGTAATGCCAGATTAGATTGGAGATGCTTCTTAATGATTCGGGTCTTTTATGAATCAATTTTGACCACCTATAGTGTTTTCGGAGAAGAGTATAGGTTCG
>CAAKMY010121856.1:0-26854 GCA_901111285.1 Corrigiola litoralis | reverse complement strand
TATATATATTTTTTTTTTTTTTTCCAAAGTTACATTTCTTTTCAGAATGAGTACAGTTTTTAGTGTGTGAAGTAACTTTGAAGAAGGTTGTAATTTCAAACATTCCCAAGTGGGTTAGGAAAAGTTAGTTTTCTACACTATCCAGCAGACCAGAAAGAGATATTCCATCTGGACCAGGATCTAGGCTTCTTTTCGCTCCTCCCAGTAGAAACCCCTGATTTTTTGGCTGTTATCCGATGCTCATCTAATGTTCTTTTCTAATTTAAAAGAGTCAACTACCATTATTAAGTAAAGAACCACTATGTATGATGTCTATGTCAACAACATGAAAATTTAAACCCACTTTCTTAGGAGTAAAATTAATCACTTGGAGAAAAGAAATTAGATTCCAAAACTACGAGAGAAACCACCACAACCAAAGGACTACATGGAGTAACAAGCTTTAGTTTGACGGGAGGGCGCCAGGGGCTTACTAGAGAGAATGCCCGATGTAGACAAAGAAATCATAAGCTCAAAGAGTGAAAATAGCAAAGAGAGTAAGATCCCCAATTGTGAGAAGGATGACTCCCATATTCCGTCAAAGGTCATCTACTCCCTCTGTCTTGCCACCATTTCTGTCACTCAACTATGTAAGCAAATAACTAAGGTTGCATAAATAAGAATTTCTCTAGATTAAGCAGAAGTTAAGGATAAAGTAACTATGGCGCGCTTAAGATCCCATGGGACAGAGCAGGAGAACAGACTAGAACAGCATACAGAACTCGCCGACAATTTCTGATTGTCTGAAAAGAGTTAAACAATTGTTTTACTTTCATGTAATTTCAACACAGAGTTTGTATGTACTAGAATTAATCCTGTCTTCTTCCCTGAAATAACAGAGTATCCTAGATTGTCACCTCTCGGGGGCACAGCTGGTTGCAGACAACAGATGTTGCATAATTAAAAAGAAATCAAGTCTGCCCTCGTAGCCCTCCCTGTTTAGTACTATAGATCCCATAAAAAGCTTGTGATTCACTTAGAGTTTAAGTTCAACAATGTTTTGACTTTATGCAGTACAACATATATATCTAACCCTCCTCCCCTTTCCCCTTTCCCCCTTCATCCTATCTTCTGTTTTCCATATCCACTAGAACCCCATGAGAAATACATTTAACACCAATTACTTGCCTTCAGCACCAACACCTTATATTGAAAGGGGCAAAAAGCATTATCCTGATAATCCCAATACAGAAATCACTAACCAGTATAGACCTGACAACCAAAATAAAACTACCTAGTCCTATGTCCCTATACAGTTTTTGAGTCTCAACCTGCTTGCCAACAATATTGGCACGAACTTCTACAACATTTGTTGATGCTATCCTCTCTGTTAGCATTGAACAATTAAAGGAATGTTATCAAAGTCACCAATAACACACCATGCAAAATATAAAAATAGAGAAAGCAGGAAGCCTGTTGTTTTTGTCGGACAAAGAGATCAACAGTTGCTATCTTTTTGAATCGGCAAACAGCCTCACTTGTCTAATATCTAAACCATCTCTTCAATTCCGAAGGGAGATATGAATAAGTTTCGGACAACATGGCTATTTAGTGTATCTCAAAATATGTCCACAAATATGTCTCGACAAACTAAAACAATGGAGTACGACTCTATAGGACGCGCAACTGTGTGCAGAAAAAATTCTATACAATAGTTTTCTATCACCAAATAATTTTATGTACAATGGTACAAATTGATAAATGTAACACAACATAGCAAGCTTTGCCATCCATGTAAAAATAATTCCATGCTTCATGACAATTTTGCTATCATCATACAATTTGCCCGAAGAAGCTATTCACATGACAGGTACAAGGATAATTGATACAAAACTGACAATATAATTGATACAAATAATCTCATCAGATTGACACAGTTAGGGTGAAAGGAACACCAGACCTGAATTAGACATGATTTATGGCCATTTAGTGAATTCTAGCACTTTGAGGACTATATCAAATCCAGTAGGTATCTGCCATATGAACAGTACAACATTCACAGCATTGAGAGCAATGTGAAGGCTTCTGGCTGTTTCATTTCCTTTCTGCATCGCAGGTACAAGAGCTGCAGCTGCTGCCCAGAGCACTGTGATAGCTGATAAATAAAGCAAGAAACAGTAGCAGTCTTAGTATAAAGATAACCATTTTCTACATTTTGTTCTACAAGCTTCTCAGGAACCCACAGAACATTGCACACACTAGGTAGTTTCTGTCTGCATTGACTTATCAGGGCTCATACGATCATACCTGCTCCAGCAAACAAATGAGGTCCAGGAAATAGCTTTCCTGTTCTAAACCATGTATTGACTCCTCCACCAATTGCCTCAAAAACCCCGAAGCCAAGCAATATTGAACCAGCATTGAAGTGTCGGTCCCTAAAGTTGCCTTTCAACAATTCTTTCCTCTCCTGAATATATACGGAGCACAAGGATCTCTTAAGGACTGAATTACAGCAAAGGAATCAATGTATATATATGCGCAACAGATAGGATTAACCCTATGCTCTTATACATAGGAGAAAGATATTCATATACTAACAGTAGAATATCAAAGAATGCAAGAATCAGATAGTCTCATGTATTTTCATAGACCAATAAGATTAAAATCAAAACAACTTTAGAAGCAAGTAAGCAACTATGTGATACTAGACTAATATGATGTTGAAAGTTAAAACTAATTTTAGAGCTTACTTAGCAAGTTAGCAGCAATCTGGGAAACATAGAATCTGTCGAGCCTATACACAATCCAGACAGTACAATTGGATTATCAACTAAATTATTGTCCTTTAGTCTACAATGATGTTGTGCCCAACTTCAACTTTAGCATCCTCCTCTGTCCTCTTACGCATTATCTAGCTCCATTCTAACCCCCTTTCTCTACTCTTCCATGCAGCTGATAGCAAGCATGTAAAGGGCAGGTCGTTGACAATCTCATTTCAACAGAAGGAACTGGTCAAGGATATGCAAGTTTCTATTTACAACTTCTGTTTTCATCAGCCACCGTTATGAGGATCTCTAACATTTTACACCCCTCTACCTAAATTTGGTTGTAAAACCACAATGTCAAATAAAAACTTATAATCAGAAACCCAGCAAGGTCAATAGGGACTTGCCAAGGTTGTAACTGTTGAGGACCATAATTAGCATCTTGGTTGTCATTATGTTTGTCGCCAAACATGACGTCAGATACTCACATTATTCTAATCCATTTTTATTTCTATCTCCATACAAACCTCCTTATATCTTACTCCGTATATCATTACAAAACTCTCTTTCTCTTTTCCAAATTCTGCACTTTGCTAAATTATATACTGTATATTTTTCTTTTCCTTGCCAAGATTAACCACTAAGACAAACTCCTATGATCTAAGATGTAAGCGCAACTTCTTCTATAGCTATAAACCTCTTCTTTGTGACTTCCCAGCAAATGCTCTCATTCAAAGCTATATCTTAAACTGATACCTGTTTCTTCGAGGTTTTGTCCATTTTCAATAAATCTGTCAGTGTCACCATGCTGCCAATCCCTCAATTTGCAATATCACAACCTATACCAAAAGTCTCATAAACTGGACATTTCTGATTTCTCTAAATCTATATGAGATATGATTTCATTCCAATGTCTAACAATATCAGCCTCTTTCTAATCACCCTTCCTCACCAACCTTAGACCCCTATAACCCTATTCGAGGCATCTGAGACCACACTATCCAGGGATAGAATCAGCGAGAGCAACTGTCATAAACTACACACAACATAAGCTACAAACAGAATTATCTTAAAAATTTAGCCAATCCAACAAGATTTTACACTTAAAGCAAAGCTTTTAGTGTCACTATTGAGCCAATTGTACTCAACAACTATAGAATACTAAAGACAACTTAGTCACTGGCATTCTGATAGTACATCAATTAGCTAGTCTAACAAAATTCACACTAACACATCATACATTGCACAAATATACATATCAAGCAATATAGTTAAGTTTGTCGAATAAAGAAAGTAACCTCAGTGAGCTGCTGGATTTGGGTCTCAACAGGAGAAGGTGGAGCATTAGTAGAAGGGGTCCCATTAGGAGTAACAGCAACAGGCTTGACTTGCTTCTTTAGCTCACTAATCTCATTCTGTATGGTCCTTACTCTCCTCCATTGCCAACCCAAATACCCGGCCCATAATGTGTATGCAAAAAGCCCACCCATCACTAGTGGGTGTATTAGTGCAGCTGACCTTCCCTCCAACAACCCAAACTCACCCCCAGCAGCCAATGCATCCTATTTTAATCACACCAACAAACAAACATAAACAAATATAACCAATGTCATAATAATAGCAACCCAACAACAACCACCCTAAGAGGCGAAAGTTGGCTCAATGGTTGGGAGTTCAACCTGCCTGGGGCTGTCTCAGGTTCAAATCCTCATATCCCCTCCCATGCAGCATTAGTTGCTCCAATGTACCAAAAAAAAAAAAAGACCACCCTAAGTATCATATTCCAAGTGGTGAAGTGTTTGATTCTTGTCTACGTAGCATTTTTCAAACTACACGAGAAAAAAGAAAACCAGTAGAAATCTGCTTATGCAAGATTTCGGGAGGTCTTTAGATTAGATGTACGCAACTTTATCCCTAACTAGGATATTGGCTATTTCCGAGAGTAATGTTAAAATGAAACTAATATTAAAAAAAGAAGTTACGTACCTTTGCATCTAAAAAGAAGGGAAGGGCAACAGTAGTGAAAGGGAGAAGGGGAGAATTTAATGGGTTGAAAGATTCTTTGAGGGTAAGTTTTTGTTGGGTGGTGTTAGAGTTTGGTGATGAAAGTGTTGAGTTAGACGAAATATGTGTTTTCTGTGATTGAATACGTAATGCATTTTGTGGGATAAGAGGAAGTTTGAGAGAGAGTGTGGTTGCCATGAGAACTCACTGTACAGTGAGTGTGTCTCTGTGAGTTCAGTTTATGGTAGTTAGACTGAAACTGAGAGTAGTCAGAACTTAGAAGTGAAGATAAGGGAACAGAAAAAGGTAGTTTAAGATGGTTGGTTGTCTGTGGTTTTGACTTTTGACACTTGGACTGATGCAATCTCAACATCTAACTAACATAAGATGTACTACATATTAATGATTAGATGATCTAGTTTTGAGTTTTGACCCAAGATGGTCCGTCCTAGACTCCTAGCCAACAGTTGGCAAGGCAACACCGAGTGTCCAGTCCAGCCCAAACTATAAGGCTTGCAAACAAGCTAGTAGAATTTGATATCGATTTTTGATTGGAAACAAAGGACCCTCAATGGTTGGATGTCCAATGGAATCTTGCTCTGATTTGGGCTATGCAACAACGAGTGTGGGTGTGTTTTACGGTTTTTTAGAATATGCTCATTTGGGGAATTCTTATTTTAGTATCTAGTTCCTCTAAAGGGTTTCTACTAGTTGAATCTCGTCCAGTAAATATCTGTTTTGCTTATCCTCTTTGATTGGGATTGGGATTGGGATTGGGATTGGGATTGGGATTGGGATTGGGACACACTCACCTAGGTTTCTAGACTTGAATGAACCGCAGAATGTAGACGGCATATTGGCTTAGAATTATCACTTTTTGTAGTGTTGATAAAGAGTCCTCATTTTTATATAGATCGATTTTTAGGCACTTTTCCTATAATATGATACAATAATACGAAAGAGAGAAGGATCAAACTTGAGACCTAATATATTCTAATATCTTAATCTCCATAACTACGTCAATTCATCGTCACTAACTCAATCTTGTTGTTTGCTAAGAAAAAGAACTACAAAACCTCCAAGACAACTTATCTAAATTCTCTACTTTATACATTGCCAGCTGAATTTTTTTTGTTCCTTGTACACTAATACAGTTAATTATGGGGGGTGGAAATGTGAGGATTCAAATCTAATACAATCCTTACCCGAATTGAACTTTAATTTGAGCCCACCATGCTCTTCGTTGCCATTTGCCAATTGATTTTAGAATCGCTTGTTTGCGATCAAACTCTTAGTTTGGGCCTTATAAGTTATAAGCAATTGAAATTTTTACATGTAAAGTCAAGTGAAGTGTAGAGCATCGTCTTGATCATCTATAAGTCACCAATTCCCCACCAGTCCACCACATTACATTCGATATGGGCCAACTGCTATCTCCATGCATGCATAATTGCCGACAAAAAGCCGTCATGTAGTTTATACTCCATCTCTTCATAATGATTAAGGTATTGCTCCCTTCTAGATTAAAAGTGATAAGATTGTTGAGTATTTGAACTACGATATCAACTCGCTCAGTTAATAATTCGGTTGATTAAAATATAGGGTAAGTTGGGTGAAGAGCAGAGCAACTGAGCAACTGAGCAACTCAACAACTTGGCGTGTGGAGTAGTGCTAAGCCACATAACATGATATTGAAATCACTAAACTCCTGATCAACAGCTGCCTCACAATCATTTGCTGCTATGCCAACGGCGCAAGCCGAAACGACCATTTTGTTGGCTCTTGAATGGTAGCATATTCCACACTACGAGGATTAAAAGAGCCAATAATATTAAGTATCGGACAGCGATTGTGCATGTCTTCGATTACAAAGCCAAAATAAACCATACTACTGCAGCGCTAGCTACTGATTTGGTGAAGTTGTGCTACGTAAAATGAATTGGTATTTGGCCAGTTTAAAGGCATTTTTACGTGAAATGATTACTCAAAGTTTTGTATAGGACAGTATACTATACTCGTTTTGACGTTATGTCAATTGAAGTGAACATTGAGAACAAGGGATGATCTCACTAACTTCAACTATGACGTGAGTGATTTGATGTTCATTGATTTTAATTTTTAGTTGTATTTACTATATACTTCGTAGCACTTTATGTACGTTAGTGACGATTTTTAGTTAGTAGCTATCCACTTATCACATGGATTTTATTTTTTAGTCGTATCTACTATCGTGCTTATATGAATTGCTTCTAGCTACGGAGTACTTCATTATTCACACTTTTGTAGCGAACAAAATGATAAGTGAAATGATTTAGTTTGGAATTAAAAGACCTGCAAGATAAGGCAGTAAGGTATCTTCAACTGGTTATACCTTGCCTCCTCAACCAAGCAGCATGTTTTCTAAAATTTGCGAAATATGAAGAATGTATTCGTCTTTGTAATAATATTCTGATGTTGGATGATCAAAGCGTAAAAGGGTACTTTAGAAGAGGCCAGGCATATTTGAAGATTGATAATTTGACGGCAGCGCTTTTGGATTTTAAGAAAGCTCATAAACTGCAACCTTTTGACAACAACATCAAGACGGAAATTGAGAAGTTGAAAAGGAAGAGAGGTACGAAGAAGAAACGAGAAGAAGTTGCTACTGGTGAGCGTGCACTGAGAGCCCCTACTCAAGAAAAGAAAAATGTAGCTCTCTTTGATCCGCTTGGAATTACTAATAATGTGGATGTTGGTTCAACCACTTGTGTTTCAAGCCCTAGGACTAAGAGGACATTTGCTGATAGTATTGTGGAAGTAGTTGATATTGGCTTATACTTAATCCGCAAATGGAAATGGAGAACAGTGGTGTTGGGGATACTTTCCCTCCACGTAAAGATAATGAGGAAGTTAACAAGAAGAATAAGATTGCTCTTGAGGAGGCCGATTTGGAGATGGATTGTGCAGGAAGCTCACCCTGGGAAGATATTCCCATGTATGATAATGTCAAGAAGACTTTTGATGAGTCTGACTATCCTCAAGTTGTTGCAAGCCCAGTTGCATGTTCTACTTCCATGGAGTTCCAAGAGAGTGATTGCATAGGAGTAACACATAGCTTTCATAATGGTAAGCGACAAAACGTGTCCCTTCACATTGCCTCGTCAAAAATGGAATATCTTAAGTCCGGAAAAGAAATACAGTTTTATCATCCCTACACTATGTCTGTGATGACGGTTAGGACCGTCACATCCAAACCAAGTATCTAGAAGGAGAACCTCCATAATGTTCCGTCGTGGGAAGCAGAGGTTTCTAGCAAATCTAGTGAGAGTATTTCCCCAGTCCAAGATGATGTGGAACAAGGGGAAGTTCCTTGTGATCTAAGTCATATGCGAAAATCCCGTCCCAAGAAGCGCAGATGTTCAGCCATTAAGCTTCAATCAAAGACACGACAACAGACACCTACAACTTTTGGCACTTCACACATTTTGGGAGCGGAGATGACTTTTTCAATGGGTGTAAGTTCTTCCCCAAATAACTGCAAAATATGTCGTTGTTGTGCAGCCATTGATATGAAGGACTTTGAGTTGAAGAAGACCAAGGTTTTACTAGCCAAAGTAATCATTGGTAAAAAGAGAAAGGAGGCTCTTAAGCGCTCCTTTAATGATAATGGCCCGCCAAATAAGAAGTTGTGCATGTCTCGTAACAGCTATAGTTGTGGTAGTTGTAGTTTAGGAGACCTTTGTACTGGTTTTGATGATAACCAGAATAAAGTGTCTTAGGTTATCTAGTTTTGTGTGTTCTGTATGTTGGATTTAGCTTTGTTGTTTTATGTTATGGTTCGACCAATGTCAAAAAAAAAAAAAAAAAACAACGTGTGTGGAATTTCTTGTTGATCAGCATCGTTCGCACCAAGTTAATAGTAAAATTCAAATTCCAAGTATTTCACTGCAATTCCAAAATTGCATAGAAGAGACGTACCCGAAATTTTAATTAATTTGGGAGGGACCTGTTACATAGTTCACTGCTGACCAATCATAATCGTTCATCGTTATATTGTACATTAGAACCCATCAAATCCGAACGTCATATGCAATTTCTATCTTGATCTCAAGCAGATGAGAGCAGAAATAGCATACGCACGCATAAGCCTAATAATTGTCGCGTTCTTCTATTCCTTCTTATTGATTCCTACCGTGTATAAGATGATTGTCATACATGAATCAGCTGGACTCCGTTTAACTACGTATTTCATTAGCGGCAGTGGGAGACTCGCAGCCATCCGCCTTATGATTGTGCGATCCTTTTCAGTTAATTGGGACAAAAAAGGATGTTATTATCATGGCCAAGATACTGGCATCTCTCCTTGTCATGATGGAGGATATGCTTTGCTTATGAATAATAGTAACATATAATCAATTGTATATCAAGAGAGTGTTTGTTTCCGTACCATATTTTATTTCATTTTTTTGGTTAACTTTATACCATTTGATTGAATTCCACACGAATCGCGTGGTGTAAAATCACTAACAATTTAACATATATGTAGGAGAACAGACTCGATGATTTGGAAATAAGCTCTCTCTTACATCATTTAATCAACATTTTTTCTTGAATTTATTATATCCAAGTTAGTATTTATCCTGTATATTCCAATCTTGAAGTGACAAGACTATAATAGCGACTCATCATTGTGTTAGGTATATTTGGTTACAAAGTACTACTCTTGAGTCTTGAGGATAAAGTTTATGCAACTAGTGGAAGTTGACACAATTGTTAGCTTGGAAATTGCTACCAGCCCGTTAATGAAAAGTTTATACTTGTTTTGTCTTATTGATTTCAATTCGTTTGCTTTTTGATACTATTTTGGGTTATACTTTGACAATTAATAGCTCAAAATATAAAATTGAGAAAAAAAATGTAAAATTATAATCATATAAAAATGTTTTTAAAAACAAGTCCAACCATCATATATTTTCAATTTTTGAATTTATATCATAAGATATTGAGAATACCTCAACAAGAGTGGAAAAACAAAAATGGTAAAATCAATGGTACGGAGAAAATTGTAAACTTGAAAGGGATTTGGCAAAATAAGCGAACCAAACTATTTTGTTTTTTCCTATTGCCATCACAAGATAATTAAAGAGCTAGAGAGTGTAGAACTGTACAGTACTCTGTGGAAACTAAGACAAAACTACAAAAGCGAGTAACGCAAGATGTAGGAACGCTGCAGTTGACGGCCTGGCACAATGCGCAGCGCACGAGTGGGTTGCCAATTGCCACTCAATCTTGACACTTCAAATTGACCATATCTGGTTCAGCTAAATTCACTGGCAATTGAAAACGATATACGCCATGGCTGGCTTAGCCCCCGTGGCTTTGAGTAATGACAGACTATCAGTCTATCACGAAGAGCCCCTACTGGACGCACATGTCAACACAATCATATTGCACACTTGACACATCGTGGTTCTTTTGGATAAATAAACGACATGCTCCTTAAGGTTTGGGATGGAGTGACTCCCTTGCAATGTAAAATTGTAATAGTCGATTGTTAAAAATATAATGTTATTGAAATGACTGAAACATAGAGATTAAATTAAATAACTCCTTATGAATGTATTTTGTTTTAAAATTAAATTTTATAATATCCCAAAACTTATACGCATTATGTCACATATTCAAACTCCTCATCCTCCTTTATCATTGTACTCTTCAAGGATGAAAGTAACCTGAAATAAGATGAGATGAGGCACTCGAATATGTAGACTCGTCAGTTCGTTTACGATCTTCGGATTTGGGAACGTGTTCTCATTTCAATGGCACTAGTCACTACGTGCGTTTATTTGATGTTGCATCAATGAAGTCAGCTTATTTTTCCTTGATCACTTTCAGTTGCACCGCCCCCTACTAGTTTCTTCTAGTTTGATACAATGATACCTTATGCTTTTCCAGTTTCCACGCTATTATATGCTGCTTTTGACATGTATTACACTATTAGCAAGCCGTATAAGACTATAATTTGACCTTTTCTTATATTTCAGCATTCCAATTTCAGCAAGCTCATTGCTCAACTGCCAAAAGTCAAATTCTTTTTCTTTGGATAAATCTAGTCATTGATTTCCTTGTGCTTATTTTGCTGTTTGGTTGTTGGTTGTTTGTTCTAAACATTAAATAGGTGATAAATATATTTCTTGTTAATTTCCAAAGAAACAATAAACTTAACTAGGAAATTTTATTCCATTATGTTGTATTTGTATTTGTTTCTCTAACAGGGAAATGTTAGTACGTCGAAAAACATACTCCCCCCCCCCCCCCGAATAAGTTGTACGTCGTATAGTTTTACTGTATGAGATGATCAATTTTATAAATAATGAATCATTGCTGATATGCATCTGCGTAGCAAAAATCAGTGAGGAGGCACATTTTATAAAGCTCCTGCCAAACACATTATTACTATGAAATTGATTTTTAACCAAGTCAAAACACTAACATCTATCTCAAAAGCTCATGCCGAACACATTATTAAATTGACATGTGTGTATTCTTGTTTATTGAATTTGGAAGCGATTGTGCAAGATAAGGCGACTTCCTTCAAGTTAGTATGTAAGGATGATTCTAATCCGAGTACAACTAGATCTCTGAAAACACTCGGGCAAAATTGGTATCCATATGACTTGTGAGAAGATTTATTTGTTTAAATGTAAACGATGTCATGTTGGTCCAATAAAAAATTTATATTTGTAATTTGACTTTGGCTTAATAAGGTTGTGTTGATTTAGGTTGTAGAAAACTTGTCTACTTTTACTATATTTCAAAAGTATCATAAAATTTCGAATGAGATGTCTACATTTATCATAAAAGCATACACAATCATGATGACCCAAATAATTTATATGTATTCTCGAGTATACTTTTTATGTACTTTTATGCATTTTTATATATCATTGATTTGTTTTTATGTACAAGTTAGAGTGAAATATTGTATGTCTCCAAAAACATAAAAAATACATAAAGTTAAATTTGAAAGTGTATATTCTCGATGTACCTAATAATTTGCCCTAAATTTCATTTTTTTTTTACTTGGTAGAAAGAAAATTATTTTTCTTTGAGTACCTTGTGTTCTTTCAAGGTTGTAATGATCAAATTAGCATATTTACAGATTATCAAATTCTTATAATGTACTGTATTTAAATTAAAAAAATTGTCGTTTCAAGCCAACTTTGGGATTCACGAATTGCTCTCATACAAGAATTTACAGGCCAAAACTTTATAGTAGAGTTTTATTTTTCTACCTATATCAATATATGAAAATCGAAGAGCAATATAATGATGGTAACATAAAAGGAGGAATTTAAACCTAAACTTACATTCACAACCCTCGGACAAAATTGGGATCCATATGACTTATGAGAAGATTTATTTGTTTAAATGTAAACGATGTCATGTTGGCCCAATAAAAATTTATTATTTGTAATTTGACTTGAGCTTAATAAGGTTGTGTTGATTAAGGTTGTAGGAAACTCGTCTACTTTTACTATATTTCAAAAGTATCATAAAATTTCGAATGAGATGTCTACATTTATCATAAAAGCATAGACAATCATGATGACCCAATAAAAAAATATAAATCTCCTTTTTCACTTAGACTTGTACAAATCTTTAATTCATTGGGCTTTAAGTGAACTCAGATCAAATTTATTTTTCTTTTGTGAAATACACCCTAAAATCTTATCTTCCTCACGTGAGAGATAAACAAATCTTGACATTCCATAACAATCCACTACCAATCAACCTCCACGAATGTAATTCTACAACTATTCTACCCTCTAATAATTAATTACCCAAAACAGTAATAAAGTAATAACACATATATAAAAACCCAATCTACTAAAAGGGCAGACATATTAAATAGATACAATTTTATTAAAACACCAAATCAGTGCTGGCTGTCAAGTAGCTGGGAAATGAAGGGCAGAGAGAAGAATCTTAAAATTCTAAAAACTCATCAATCTCTCTTTTGTATCAATTTCTCTGACTTATTCTTCTCCTTCCTCCCTCCCTCCCTCTCCCAGATAAAACTTCCCCTACTACAAATCTATTTCATCATCCATCATCAAACCCTTATTTGAAAAATTAATAGCAAATGATCATCCTCTTTCTCCCCTATAGAGGATGATCATTTGAGAGACAAAACAAACATCAAAACCAACAACCCAGATAACCCATCGTAATAAGATGGAGTTTCGACAGGTGATCGCCGCGGTCTTCTTTGTCGCGGTAGCCTTATTGATCTTACGGATTTTATTGAGGAGGAGGATACGGACAATGAAGGTGAGGCGATGGTGGAGATTGATATCTGACAAATTGCACGACCACCAGCTACTAAAAGTACCAGAATTCAATGAGAATTACCAAGAGAATCAGTTGTTTAGGCGGGTTTGCCTGTACCTGAATTCCCTCGAAGCTCTCGAGGATGCCGATTATACGAACCTTTACTCCGGTGTCAATCCTACGGACATTCTGTTGTCTTTGAATCCGAACCAATCAGTGGAAGACGATTTTCTCGGAGCGAGGCTCGTGTGGAGATATTCAGTTTCGCTTAACGCAAAATCGTTCCTTCTTAGGATCAGAAAGCGCGACAAGAGGCGCGTCCTTCGACCGTATCTCCAGCACATTCATTCGATTACTGATGAGATTGAGCAGCGCAGCCGCGAGATTCACCTGTATACGAATTCCAGCAGTGGCGGTGGTGGAGGTGGTGGAGGAAGCGCGGGGAGATGGAGGTCGGTGCCCTTTACGCACCCGGCTACATTAGAAACAATCGCTCTAGATGCAGAGGTGAAGAGCAAGATCAAGATGGACCTCGAGTTGTTTCTGAAGTCGAAGCAGTATTACAATCGGTTGGGGAGGGTGTGGAGGAGGAGCTATTTGTTGCACGGGCCGTCAGGAACGGGGAAGTCGAGCTTTGTGGCCGCCATGGCGAAGACTTTGGGGTACGACGTGTACGACTTGGACCTGACTAGAGTGGCAGATGATGGAGAATTGAAGCTCTTACTCCTCCAGACCACGCCCAGGTCGATCATACTTGTTGAAAATTTTGAGAGATATGTCAATTTGAAGGAGACCAATCCGTTTGGTGTGAGTTACAATGGGGTATTGAACTTCATGGATGGAGTTGTTAACTCGTGTTGTGATGAGAGGGTCATGGTTTTTACCATGACGACTAAGGAGGATATTGACCCCTCAGTTTTACGTCCTGGAAGAGTGGATGTACATGTCAATTTCCCGATGTGTGATTTTAATAACTTCAAGAGCATGGCTAGTAACTATTTGGGGGTAAAAGAGCACAAGTTGTTCCCACAAGTGGAGGAGATGTTTTTAAGTGGGGCCTCTTTAAGCCCCGCGGAGATTGGTGAATTGATGATTGTGAACCGTACCTCACCTAGCCGGGCGCTTAAATCGGTTATTTCGGCCCTCCAAACGACGTCGTTACCGCCCGTTGGGGCCATGGTGCCGTCGTCGGGTAGTGAGAGTTTCAAGGGCACACCGCGAATGGGTCGGGTTTCGGTTGACGAGTCGGGTGACCCGATTGAGGGGCTTGGGTGTAGGGATGGTGGCATTGGGGTGAAGGAGATTAGGAAGTTGTATGGGTTGTTAAGAAGGAAGAGTGGTAGGAAAAATGACTCGTTCGATTTGTGTACGTGACGTCATATTGGGTTGATCGGAAGGCTCAGGTTTTTTTTTCTCATTTTTGGGGGTTGTTAATGTGATGATGATGTATAAAAAAGGTTTGCTTTAGGAAGAAAAAGATTGAAAAAAGGGAAAAGGGGGATTTGTTCCTTTTTAGTGATCAGAAATGTGATCAAAAGGTTTGGATGGGGGGCAGTAAAGGGAGGGAGTAGCAGGGTATGGGGGTTAGTGATGTTCCCAATCATGCAAATTGTTTATAGTATAAACTGTGTGTGACATCAAATTTAGTTTAGATGTTTTGATTTTTGGTAATTTTTAATTTTTGATTTAAGGGTTGGACCCATATGATGAAGTTGGGGGTTGTGAATGATTCAATTACTTGATTGAAGTATAGAAAAACACCTTTCAGATTTTGTCAGATTTTTTTGCCATACTCTTTGTGTTTTGCAACTTTTGATGTCTTCTGG
The DNA here is from genome assembly GCA_901111285.1 of Corrigiola litoralis. Lineage (NCBI taxonomy): Eukaryota > Viridiplantae > Streptophyta > Magnoliopsida > Caryophyllales > Caryophyllaceae > Corrigiola > Corrigiola litoralis. Next base: position 11,967 of record CAAKMY010121856.1, on the reverse strand, counting down.
TAGCTTATTAGCTTGACTTGTGCTTAATTGCTTAGTATTGCAGGTTAGAATGCATGTATGAGTTTATGGGTAGGTAGGTTATTTGTCTCTGGCGTGCTACATTGGGAGTATTTTATGAGGAGGAGACTTTCAAGTTATACTCCTATATGCACAAGGATTTGGCACTTACTCCACTGTTCCTATATTTTTTTGCTGTCCTGTTTGTTTTAGTCAGGATTCTAGCTGGGTGAAATTACAGGGACGTCAAGTTATCCCTCATGAGATTTTACTCTACTGGGTTAAACTAGAATACTTTCTTACTTGTTCATCTAAGTGCTAAGAGGCATTACAGTTCATATATAGATGTAAAGGTTTGTAACTGAGTTTTGAAAGCAAAGTTTAGGTACATATGATTGAATATCTATGTACAAGTTTTACAATCGAGCTTAACTGGCTTTGAAGGCCAGGCACTCTTGGAGCTTATAGAGCGACAAGCTCACTCCAGTGTCTTAGCTTGTAGCTAATACAAAACTACTCAAACCTGATTTTTATACGCATATGCATGGTAGATTGGTAGTTGGCCTCATAATTGAGTCGACAATGTCCCTCCACCAACTAAGGTCTTTGCTTAATTGAACATCAATCCTGATTTAGCCTTCGCTATTTCCTTACTCCAATGCCAAACTTGGCTCTCATTAACTAACTTAAGCAAGCATCTTAATTAACATTTATCTTATAGAATAGACAACTCTAAGTACAGTCAGCCTATCAGGGTGCTTTGCAGGCTGTATAAACACCAACTATAGTAAAACCTATATGTGAGTGGTTATGAGAATAAGTATTGATTCCCATTTCATATATACTACGGAGTAGTGCAAACGTAGTGTATTATAGACAAAGTCTAGAGCAAACGGCAGAATAGTAGGTTTTGTTAGTTTAGAAAATTCCAATTTCTCGTTCAGGAAATCAGGCTATACGTCCATGAGACCATGACGATGGTGACTTTTTTGGGTGGTTGATCCAAAGAAAACGAATTGCGCAATTTGCTCCAGCTACTTCGTCATAGTTTTGGAATAATCAATCAGGTGATTGGTTCTGAAGCCTGATTTTCTTGGAAGTTGGAGCCATGACATGGCTTATGCTGGCATTTTACGGGACATTAATTTTTGAGGGCATGTCCTAATTTATCATTTGATTTCACCCATGTACATCATTGATCATGTACAAGCATTGTATTACGTGCTCACTGCTCTAAAGGCTGAAGACATGCAAATGATGATATACTTCTATGATTTTCTTTTTGGTATGCATGATATACTTCTACAATACACGCACTTACCCGACCTTCCCGAGATACTATGATATTTTAACCACAACATAACGTTTTTCTTTGATAATTCATCATTACATATGAAATAGTGAAAATTCAGTCGCCTACTTTTACATATGTCATATATGAATAGTTATACACCTGAACACTTAAATCAATTGTAAAAGGAGATTCGCTAAATTAGCATTGATTTCAATTCATTTTACTTTCTTTTACGTGGAGAACAAGATATAATTTATTCATTTCTTACTATCTCAATAGAGAGAAATAACTTTCAGAAATTAGAATATTGAAAATGTCTTTCAATACATCTATACTAGAGGGCTCTATATCAGAAAGTCAGATCTTAAGAGTGTGAGCCCAAAACAACTGACCTCTTGGCTCCCATCCAATACGTCATTGCTCACTATTTATGGAATTTTTTTTCCTAAAATCAATATTCGAACCATAACCACTTGTTATAGGGATGAGAGTTTATTTTTGAGAAGTTCCAAAAATTATTGTTGTAATTTGTAAATAAACTTCATGGGTTTGTTAACTTCTCGGTTGGACGAATCTTGGCAACATTTTGGTGCTACGAATCTACCATAGTTTTTTGGCTTCTATGTTAAATTTTGAAATGTGGGAACCCGCAGCCGCTACTTTTGGTGCGCTCTGTGTAAACCCGCGGAGTATGCGCAATAGCTTTTAAGCCACGTACACCAGGTAAGTTGACTCTGACTCAAGTGGCATATATTCCAAACAAATATTCCTCCCACAATTATCATTAAAAGGGTTTGTAAGAGGACTCTCACCTCCCACGTACCTTAACCAGTTGAGAGAGTTTATATTTTGACCTTGTACTTTTAGTCATTTCACTAATGGCAAATCATTTGTCCTGTTCACTACTAAAGACATAATACTGGTTATTTACTCCGTACATTTTCAAGTATATACCATAAAAGTTGATTGGGTGGCTATAGTTATAGTTATAGGTAGTTATAATATTGACACATACGTACTGTGGGGGCATATTCAAAAGCTATTTATTCATTGTATAAAATTAGAAAATGGATTTAGTATTGAAAATCCATGGAAGGCCTACACACATGCAAATTAGCTATGTCAAGCTTTCATAAAACTTGGTCTGGTGATATATATAAGTACTTCTCTTTTTCCTAGTATGAAAAGTATGGGACGTAGGGAAAAATGAATCCGTTAAATGACCAATTATGGCGGAGCATAATTTGGGAGAAAGATCCAGCTGCCATTGTTCTGTTGCATTGATAACCAAGTCAGAGCTTTTCTCTATTCACAAGATGAAGTTGCAACATTGACTAGAGATACTTTCAAGAGATAGCTGCTAACTGTATGGCAAGTTGGCAACTCCATTTCTATGCAAGATACATACTTTTGGCGATCATTATTATCTTAGAAACTCTCAAGAGTTGAAACATATTGAAGCTGTTTATATCTGAGTTTTCCTGCCAACGAATTTATAAGCCATTCAAAGTCAATCTATTGAACGTAAGAACGAATATAAACATCAGATAGATGAATTTCCGGATCACAATGTCCAACTTATAAACCCTTCAAGGTCAATCCATTAAAGAACGTTGCTGTCATTATAACTTTATTCTCATTTGCGACTTAGCTCGATCCTTTCATATAAAAAATTGATTTTAACACATTATTTTCCTTCTTTTATGTTGTTGTGGGAGGAGTTAATTATGTTTTTTCTATTGATTAGTGTATTAGTAGAAGCCTTGGTCTTACTATTGACTTATCATAATACTCCGTATTAATCTATAAGGCTATAATAGTTTGCAAGTTTGTTGTCTATATTGGAATATTAATTTAGGATATCCTGTATACTGTTCGCCTGTCTTACTTGCCTCAGCGTAATGTTGACCTATAAGACTATAATAGTTTGCAAATTGAAATAATTCATCCTACGAGATTGTGTTTGTTACTCCGTATTTCTGAAGTTATGACTCTTTTTTTTTTTTTTTTTTGACAAGTTATGACTCTTCGCTCAAGTAGTAGTCGATCACTTGACGTGGGCCTTGAATAATAGTTTGCATACTCTCAAGTCCGTCATAACTGGACTCCTTAAACGCTCATGCCCAGCTGAACCAAAATACCAAGCTATCTTGGGCTAATGAACTCAATGCCATAGCCACTACATGGGCCTGACCCCTAAGATACTCTCTTGAGTATTCCCAGTGACCAGTACGTGCCGAAGTAAGTATGTGCTGTTTAGCAAGTTTCTATGCATTTCCTTTCCGACCGTACTCCATTTTCACCATCATGTGGGCCTGGGTCATCTGGTCATATGATCCACATAATGTAGGTCAGTATGTGCGATGTCTGTAGTAGGTGGGCCGTGCAGCTTGTCTCAGGTATACAGAATCGTAGTTCCGTAGACATCTGCTTTTGCTAAAGCAGTCAATGGCCGCATGATTGTGATTTGTAGCTCCGAAATTCGGTCGGTGTAAAGATTGTCGTTTGTCCTTTTAGACAAAATTGACGGACTGTAATCTACTATCCGTAAACCGAAAAGCATCAGAGTACATGGACTTACAGAACCAATGGTTATTGAGTTATTTTAAAGGATTAGAAATCAGATTTCAGTGGTTATAGAAGGTGTTAATCATTTATCTGGTTTTACCAATTTAGTAGTTATCTTTTTTATGTGAATTTTAAGAAAAGTAATGTAAGCATGAGTATCAATTTGACAACTTTTCGGTGAATTCATCCCATTTTCCCGTGATTAGTGATCCTTAATTTTTCAGCTGCAATTTATTGTGCTCATCATAAGTCATGCTAATATTGATCTAAATGGCCAATTAAATGCATGGGAGGACATTGAGATAGCTCATAAATCTTCTTGCTAGTTCCTGTTGAGAAGGAGCTAAGTGGAAGCTAGGAGCAATGAACGTAATGGCGCAACCTTGATACTAGTATTTGTATTTGCAAGACTGAGGTACATGTCAAATCTCATATTTTGAGTTTGACGTTCGAATGCTTGATGAGCTTGGCGTGTAAGTTTGCTATTTGCGCAGTTCCACTCAAACAATCAATTGAAGAGGCAAACTAAATCACGCCATTTCGAAGATATGTGGAAGTTGAGATGTAAACACTTTGATCGATTAGATAATTTGTAATAACATTTTCCTTGTCTAGTTATCTTCTCCCTTCAGAAAAGAATTTGAATGACTATTCCACAACAGATTACATTGTTGAATACTTCAGAACTCAGAAGTCTCTAAAGCATCATGCGTTTATAGTTTCATATTGTCCTCTAGTGTTTGTATAAACAAAAATGTTCTTTAGTGACATTTTTTGTTTTCTAGTTTTCGATTCTCAGCTAAAGGTCGTATTACTTACATTTTAATTAAAGACATATGAACAATCAGAAATGAAATAATTGTAGTATTATGCTGTAAAATTATTTTGTAGCGAAGTTTTAGATACTTCTGAGTTTCATTTATTAATTTTGTAAGATTTTAATTAAAATCATGACAATCAACTTTATGAATGGTCAACGTTTCACCTATATATATGATACTCCGTATTACAAACTGAGGGACTTATGTCAAGATCCAAAAAAAAAAAAACTGAGGGACTTATGGTTATGTCAGTAATGTTTCTATGAGAGTCGAACTAGCCCTCCAACATGGAATGTGGCACCATAAGTCCATAACACAAAATAGAGAATCACATTAATATATCTGCAGATGTAGGCATCAATCTCGAAATTCAGCAGACAACCAGCCAAGAAATACATTAAATGTTCAGCATGGGAACACTAGGAATGTCTCAGGCTTCAATTCACCGAGTTACTAATTGTCCATTTGGCCGTATCTTCATACTAGCTTAATTGTAGGCCCCTCGCTTAATCCTTGTTACCCTGCTAAGCGATCCCAAAATTTTTAAAAGAAAATAACGAATTTCTACCCACAATTCTCCTGGAAATTTGCCACACATTAAGCCACAAACTTTTATTAGGTAGGTAGAGTTGACCCCATGCCAGTAAAGCAATATCCTACTAATTAATTATCACGAGTACTAATAACACTAATTCTTTTTCTAGTCCTACCATGCAGCAATAAGAATAGGAGATGTTAGCTACGGGAGTATTTATTGTTTGTTACATATCTTTATTGAACCAGTACATACCTAAATATCACACTGGTTCAAAATTAGATAATTAATATAATTATTGTGTGCGGTTTATCGTCACTACATATATGCAAATTCGGGGTTTAATCAGAGCACTACAAAAATACCGATGGTGTGGTTTCATTTTAAAAAATTATAATGGGATGGCAATATTTTTTGAGAAAATCAACTAGGGGATGAGAAACCAAACAACAGCAACAATTACTGCTACTATTTTAGTTCAATATTGAAGTAACAAACTTGGTACTGGTACTAAACATAATATGGTTCAACATTAAATAAGGTAATGGGACATGACTCAATGCTACCTTTATTTTCTCCCTTTCCTTTCTCCTGCTTTTCATAGTGACTACTATTCTCTTTTCCCCCTTAAGTTTCCTTGCTCCCCTTGCATTTAGCCATATAGGTCATTGTGTCATTACTTAGCTATATTTTTCCCAAACAAAAAGATAGGGTGATGATCATCATCTTCATGTGATATATTCTTTAACCAACATAAAAAAAACTGTGTGATATAGTGAAGTAAAGATGAACCAAGAGATGAATGGAGGATCATTGGGAGAGGGAGTAAAAGAGATGCGAATAGATTATGTGTACAAAGTGGTGGTCATAGGAGACTCAGCAGTGGGAAAGTCTCAGTTACTTGCAAGATTCGCAAAGAATGAGTTCGCTTTTGATTCCAAGTCCACTATCGGGGTAGAGTTCCAGACTCGTACCGTGGCCATTAAATCCAAAGTTATCAAGGCTCAGATCTGGGATACTGCTGGACAAGAAAGGTTCCTCTCTTTTTCCTCTACTCTTTCTTTTGCCTTCGCTTTTGTAGTTTTCTTCGCGTACAAAGTCGCAAATAAGAATCGCACCCTTAAATTAGGATGCCATGCCTGATATAGTGATACGTAGAAAGAAAAGTTGAACTCAATATGAATATATGATTATGTGATCATCCATATGAACGTCTTGTTAGAATCAAGAGGTACAAACCCCATCTTCCAAACGAAAGGTCCTAGGTTCGATTCTTAACTAACTAAACAAAAGTGAACGTCTTGTTATGTAGTATACCTGAATATGGAGGTGGGGAGTGGCGACGCTAGTTGCCATAGGTATGCCTTGTGCATAATCTTAATTCGGCATAACTTTTAAAAAAAACTAGTGAATTTTGTATGACTAAGTACAAAGATGGAAAAAATATCTACACCCCCTGAAAATTAAGATAGTCTGAGGAAACTTTTGGGTGCAGGTGTTCAGCCTCTCATAACCCATGTGCGTCAGTAATTACTCTCACAAAATCTTACGTAATCTATATCATTGGCCTAGAAGTTGTTATGTGACATTTTCAGAAGTAATGGTCCGCACATAAGTCTTTTTCCTAGTTAGCAGGCATCCAATGTATTTTCTGTGAACATTTAATAGTTGCATTACTTTTTCTTAGTAATTGAATATGCAATATGATACTCAGAGTAGACTGTTTTAATGTAGGATGGTTGCAGATCAGGTTAATAATAATGGCAGACTGGCAGGTGTGGCCAACTTAGATATAGTGCTATAGATATATAGAATGATAAAGAGTGCCACTAATGGCACTCCAAAATGGTACTCTAGGGCCACTAATATTTTGGTGTATTGAAATAGTAGACCAGGTAAGCAAAAATATGTAAGAGGAGTGTCAATAGACAATAGTCCGGCCCTATGATATAACGATGTTCTTCCATAAGTGTACATAATCCTAGTTGAGATATGATCAAATTATAATATAGAGGCAGACATCAGGTTTCTGATCCGATGCCCTGCTTTAAATGGAGTAGTTTGATGATTGATAATTGTTTATAGTCACAATGATCCTTCTTCGAGAAGTGGGCTGATCCAAGATGTCAGGGGGTGATTAGAAAATTAGTAGAAACATTTGTGATTATTTAGTTGATTAAACAATTGCAAGAAAAGATGACATAATGCAGATAGAGTAGTGTGCTGATCAATAGGTAGATAATGTACGGAGTACATAAAATAGCATGAAAGAAAACCATCATACTGTTAGTCTTTTTGTGCTTGTAAAATCTATAAGATTAGGACTTGTAGTTCGTACATTTAGACCTTCTCAAACCCTTCACATATAACTCGAGTATGCAATTTATGTAACAACGCACAGATTTGATTTTCTAACGCAGTAAGCTGATTTGCGGCCTTGCTTTACATAACATTGTAGGTACAGAGCAGTAACAAGTGCATACTACAGAGGAGCACTAGGAGCAGTGGTAGTGTACGACATAACCAAGAGGCAAACATTTGATCATGTAGCAAGATGGGTAGATGAGCTACGGGCCCATGGCGACAGCTCGATCGTGATCATGCTGATAGGTAATAAGGCTGATCTGGAAGACAAAAGGGCGGTCCCCACGGAGCACGCGGTTGAGTTTGCACAGGATCAAGGGCTGTTCTTCTCAGAGGCATCAGCACTTAGTGGTGATAATGTGGAGAGTGCATTCTTCAGGGTACTAGAGGAGATTTACAGTGTGGCCTCTAAGAAGACCTTAGATTGTGACTCTTCTAATGGCCAATTGAATGGACATGCCGCACTCAAGGGTTCAAAAATCAATATCATATCTGGGTCCGATCTCGAAATTAGTGAGATGAAGACAGTGTCTACCTGCTCTTGTTAATGCTTGTTGATGTTTTGTCAGGGAAGATGTAAAATGTGAATGAGGGTGGTTGTGTTTTACATGTTGGGTTGTGCTTCACTCAGAGTTACATTTTGACCGCAGCTGATTGTAGTTTCTCCCCTTTTGGAGAAGTTTTCTAGCATTGCCACAACAATGTAATCCGTACATGATATGCTTTGTACATTTGTATGCCCGCTTACTCAATTTTAGACCGGATCAAGTCATGTCTTCTGCTTTGGATGTTCATATTCTATCTGCCATCTTCTCTTTTACTGATTTCTCTACATCTGGATCTTACTTACCGAGTGGCCACTGGTCACTCTACAGACCGAATGGATAGTCTACGACATAATCCGTTAAATTATATTGCTTACTTCCAGTCATACCAAAATTACATGTCAAATTCACTAATAAGAGACATAGTGGAAGGTCTGTTCCATAAACCTATTTCTCCATTGATGGTTTAACCTTAATTTGCAAGACAACGGGAAAGTATAAGAGTTTTATACGCTAGAAATTACTAATAGAAGAAAATCAAGAATGTGGATGTTGATAAGAGTTGTGTTACCTAATAAAGTTTTAGAAAGAAACATGCAAGTGATTTTATGCGAGTATATGTCATCGCTCTTTGGGGCTTTGCGCACAGCGCATCTAAAAACAAAACTTGAGAGCCACTGAAGTGTATGTTAAGTCTATAATTGCTCTTTCTAAACAACAATCTTTAATCTGGCTCACTGGCCATGTCTAAAATGTCTTTCTACAAAAAGGAGGCCATCCATTATTGAGCGGGATTCTTTTTTCCCCTGATTTAGTTATCAGTTGTCACTCTCATAATCCCATGTGTGTTCATCATGCTGTTTAAAGAAGCAAACTCAGAGTCAATCATACGGAGTACTCCGTAGTACATATGGGATTAGGTACACCTGTGTTGGCATGGAGATGCAAAGTCTTGAGGTGTCCAAATATTAGGTAAAATGACTAAACACATGCAGAGCACATATATGAGTTGTTTGCCTTGCTCAGTTGAGGAAAATGATTACCACTTTTAAGTACCCTATGTACCACCTTTCAAAAAAAGAAAAAGTACCCTATGTATCATTTTGCTCTTGAATGGGGGCCATGAGCAAATCTCATGTTTATTATTTCGGTCCGTTATTATTTGATTTGTTCTTCTGGGCTTCTGGCTACCTTGAGGTTCCATTCCTTGCCTGATAACGAATGTTGATCCCACAATCCTTATTAAATGAAGAAAATGTTGAGAATCCAATACAACACCCTATTTAAAAATAACATCGGGTGGTAGTTAATTTCAATATCACCTTTTTATATATATTATCGAAATACATCTTACTTTAAGGCGTAGGAACCCCTAATATATGAAAGTCTAGTATCAAAATTCAGTCCACCTAACCTAGAGAGTCAAGTGACCAATTAGTGAATACTACTGAGTAGTCTTTACTAGAGAAATGTACTCCGTACTTGAAAAAGGAGGTCAGAAAGTGGAAACCCATAGCGGGCCTCTAGGGATTCAGCCCAATCGTTAATGTAAGTTATTCATATTGACTCTATACACCTACCATGGAGTAGCAGTTTAACTAACTGAAATTTGCATGGTCTGTTTAGGTGATGTTATAGATGTTCCGCACCAATGGGCCATCAATTACGTTTACTGGTGAAACATAAACGGAGTAAAAGTGACCGGCTTTTTTTCTTTTTAGGTATTGTACTATCTTAGTTCAGTCTTGTCATTTTGCCACCCTTTCGAAGAAAAATATTGTGTGTATTGTATTTTCGCATTAATAAGATTAATCTATTATACAATTTTTTAATAGCTCGTTTTGACTCATCACCATTATAGGCTAAAACAGATTGTTCATTGATAACCCTGAGCCTAATTGACTTCCACGACTCTAAGCCATACAACAACCAGAAAGTTTTGGGACTTCGTCTATTTTTAGCTTGAGATCCAATGGTTTAAATTAGTTTTTTTTTTTTACTTAAAAATAATCACTTATTTTCTAATATTAATAGCAAGTTACAACCTTACAAGTTACAACGAGTAACGTCTAGTACACTCAGCTCTATATACATGCTTCCCACCAAGAGTAGCAATATGTTTCTTGGAAGAAATCCTCATCTTTCCTGGACATGACCAAGCTAACATATGTTACAAATCTCCTCAATGTAAGACAAAATCAATTAGTCACAAATTCACAATCATAGCAAAATGACAAGGACCCCATATCCCACTTGACATGCACCATTCTAAATTTCTAATTGCTCATAACTTATCTTAAGCTTCAACAAAAGAACACCTTTCAACCAACCAAACCAAAACATGGATACCTTGTCTAGCCCTGTGACCACCTTCCAAGTCCCTAAACCATTCAACCCAAATCACCACAACCACCTCAAACCCACCCCTTTCCCCCACCACAACCACCCTAGCTCCACCACAAGAACCACCACTGCCACGTCATCAATCTCCACCTTACAACAAAAGGACAAGTCCACCCCTCTCAATGCATACTACGTAACAAAAACTTCACCACTTTTACCACCTATAAACCGCAACTCTAGCCCTGCAAGAGCTTCCATACACCGTAGGGCAGCAAGCGGGTACGCGGCAGCGCTTTTGAACGTAACGCAACGCAACGGGACTGCCTTGAAGGTGGAAAAGGACGTAAGGAGGTTACTTAGGGTGTTTAGAAATGGAGAATTTAGGGAGTTTATGATGGATGACATGGTTGTAGAAAAGGAGAAAGGAGAGGTGATCAAACAGTTGATGGAAAAGGGTAAGTTTGAGAAGAGTTTGGTAGGGTTGGTTAAGATGGTTGTTGAGAAAGGCAACAAAGTTGAAGTTGTCAAAGAGGTTCTTGAGGAGTTTGTAAGGGTGTTTTCTCAGCTTGCTGCTAATCATAATGCTTCTCCAACTACGTTGGCTATGGGAAAATATTGAAGGAATATGTTAGAACTTCTTGTTCTTCTATTATTTGTCTTCCTACATAAAGTTGATGCTATAAATTGATGGTTTGTGTTTGGTTGTTTGCATAGATTTTTGCAATCTAGCTTGGACTATTTCATGCTTGTGTACTATATAGAATGATTGACTTTTTGGTGTATTGTGAAATGATCGGAATAGAGAACTAAGTATGTCATCTTGCTAACATATGAGTATCTTGTTTTGCTGGTGGCTTTGTATGATAGATTGATAAAGTAACACTTCATGTTTGTTTGTAAATGGTCTCTTGGTTTGCTGTTGGCTTGTATGATGGAGAACAATTCAAATATGTGTATCAGCGAATGTGAGTGTAGCTGTGTAGAAGTAAGTTCTACCAATGAACTTGGTAGACATAGCAGAGCTTGTATTCAAAAGCAACTACGCTTGTAAAATTGAAGAAATATCAAGCTAAGCCCTGTTCTACTTCTAGTGTTATGTTCAAGCAGCTCAAATTTAACAATTATATGGAGTACAGTATGTTTTAACAGGGAATTTGTAGCTTTAAATATTGTCACTATGCATATACTCCAACCTAGCGTGATAGCATACAAATCACATAATTAGATTAGTATAAAAATACGCTACTGGAACTGGTGTGACAAGCTTCGTGAGATTTAACCTGATATAATAAGAAAATTGCCTACGTTTTCAACCATTATGATCAACCCTTATAAGATGGTTGTTATTTGTTGGAGTGTAAATGAACACAAAATACTCGCGATTTATTCAACAAACATGATAAAAAAAGAAAAGGAAAATTTACCAGGAATAATCCATACTATTAGTGTTCTTCCATAAATAATCCCTACTATGAATTATTTCTGTATAATCCGTACTGA
>CAAKMY010121824.1:0-19552 GCA_901111285.1 Corrigiola litoralis | reverse complement strand
TGTCCGCCGGCGAGGAGACGCGTGCGAGGATTGCTATTGGTTCACTGCATGTCTGGTGGGTAGGGCGTCAGAGGATTTAGGGAGGGTGTGAGAGGTGGTGGGTATGGAAGGGCGCCAAAGGGGGTGGGGAGCGATGAGGAGTAGCGGTGGGTATGTAAGGGCGCCGGAGGGGGTGGGGAGCGATGAGGAGTGGCGGAGATCTCTATGGAGTGTTGGGGAGACAATCTGGCCGGTGGTGAACAGCGGGTGGCTGAGGGGATGTGAGTGGTGGTGAGCGGCGGGGATGTAAGAAGCGGGTGAGGGGGGATGGGTATGGTAGGGAATTTGGCAGTGGTCAGGGGGAGGGGATATGAGCGGTGGTCAGGGGAGGGGATGCGGGCGGTGGTTAGAGGGAGGGGATCTGGACCGTGAACGATGGTGGCCGGTGGGGAGGGGCTCTGGTTGGAGGTGGGTGGGGGTAGGGGAGACAGTGACCGGGGTGTGTAGGGGTGAGATTTGGGTAGTAAAAGATAATTATATTGTGGACCCTTTGCCCCTTTGGTCATTTGCTTTTCTAAAGTTGCCAAAAAAAGAAAGTGGAAGCTTATTAATGGACACCCCAATAAGAAAAGGTGGAAGCTTAATAAAGGACAGAGGGAGTACTATTTAAAGTTCAAGTTAGGTTTGATCACTTTCTGCAACTTTTACTTTAATTGCATGATAATTTAGAAAATAAATTCTGCTATGCAACGTGGCATATGACCAATGATCACCAGACGACATGTTCTTTTATCAGAATTTCGGGTCCTTGAGCAAACGAGGGTTTGGCGGGCATAGCTAGCTACTGTATCGTACTCCGTATGTTTTGGAAGCAGCTGCTAGAATGAAAACAGTTAATAAAACAATCTAAATGGAGGATAGGCACTGAAATGAGTTATTTTGCCGTGGAGTTAAAATATGTGAACTTTTATGTCAAACTACTTGAAGTCATTGTTGGGAACTTGGGAATCTTGGGATGTATTGGTGACATAGAACCAATGTTGGATTCAAAAAACTATCTTTTTTTATATATTTAAAAGGTATTTTTATATAATATATATGATTTTTTGAAGTACTAAGTATTAAAAATTCATTATAAACAAAACAAATTGGTTGTCTATGACGCCAAGTCGCCAATACATACATCTACTAAAGCATGTGGGATTCTCTACCTCTTCGTAAGAATATATTCATTTCAAAAAATATTGAGAAATAATGTGAGTATGATTTAAAAATCTCAAACAAATTGGCATTGTCTTTTATCATAATAGCAACCAATACATTATATATTTGATAATAAGCATGATAATGTTATAGATTATATTCGCAAATTTTTAATCAATTCTCGTGATTTCTATATGTCTAGTTGCATCGACACAAAATCTTTATGAGTCATTAGAATATATCTCAATACTTTATCTTCTATCTTTCCTCCCCAATCATCAAACATATATATTCCTTATGTATACTAATTTTTTCTATGATTCACGTACTTTGATTGTCTAAAGTAATATATTTTAAGTGCTCCTTCTGTCCCGGTCATTTCCCCCCATTCCATTTTTACACAAAGAATAAGAAAAGGCATATGTGTAGGTCGGGTAGCTAAGAAGAGCAATAGCAAGGGTAATAATGTACATTATTTGGTGATGGTGGACCTTTTACATTTGTAACTCACCAATTGCAAGGATAATGAGGTAATGTCACCCACAAAATACATACCATTATAACAAATGAGGGGAAATGAATGGGACACTCCAAAATGGAATATGGGGGAATTTATTAGATCGAGGGAGTATATTGTTAAAAGGTAAGATGAAGTTAGGTGGAATCTCTTATACGTAGGTCCAACTTAACATAGTCTTTTTGGAAAAAGAGCAGAGCGTGACACATTACGATACCTGCTTTTCAATGGAAGATAGAGGAATATCGTCGATTATTATAAGAAATATATATTGTGATTGCATTAGCCGTTATGAAATAATGAGTGATAATCACATGATTGTATAATATTGAAGAGATTAAGACATAACTTCACAAATAATTGATATACACATTACCATTCAAACAAACTAACACAAAGGTTATCATCTTATTTTGAAAACCTAGCAAAATCAATATTTTAAAAATGTCTTGTTAATGTGCCAAAGTTTCAGTTATTACAATGCAAGAATTGAGGAACTGTTAATCAAAATCGAAGAAATGATCCGCCTTGACATCACCATTGTGGATTATGGTCACTAATGATAAATAAACAGACGGTTTCAAAGAACTTCGATTATTTCTTCATAAGTGTTTAAAAGTAAGTGTGACAAGAGAGTTGGACACTTACTTCAACACAATATATTGAAAAAGTTTGTCTACTTTTACATGGCAAAAGTAGTCGAGCTTTCACAAGGTAAATCAATTCAGACGTCCTCCAAACCTTAGTCATATCATTAATATACATTCCTTTGTTTTACTAGAATAACTCTGGGGTTTTTTTCTTTTACTTAAAAAGAATATCTCTCCCGTACTTATTTTCCTGAAGTTTTCTTAATCTCATTGATCTTATGCTCTTATTTCCCGATCTTTTTTACATAATAAACAAAAAAAACATAAAAAAGCCTAAAAGCTCCACACCTACCCAAGAAATGAAGAAATCCCAACCACACAAATCAAAACTTAGGGGCTAAACCCCTCCAAAAGTTGCAAGAAAGCAACCCCTAATAAAAGCGAAAGGTAAGGTCGTAGGGTTAAGACAAAAAGCAAAGGTCGGCGCCCAATTGTCTTTAACCGACCAAACTAATCCAACTCAACCCAACTCCATCCCCTCCCTTTTCACCCACAACACACATACACACACACACTCCCAACCTCCTCCCCACGTGCCCCTTTATTTCCATTATAAAGAAAACACAAAAACATCAAACTTGACCCTTTTGTCTCCACATTCTTTTCCTCACTCTCTTTCTCTCCTTTCTTATTAGGCTTCCTTCCGTCGCATTTTTGCAACCCCTCGGAAGATGCCCTAATCCTTTTTATTATATACATACGTACACTTAATTTTTTTTAGTTACAATTTATCCATCCTTATACTTTTTATTTTCAGGGTTTGTTATTTTTTGTTTTTATCATGGGGTTGACGGTTGTTGAACAACAACAACAACAACAAGATCTAGTGGATAAGAAGAAGAAGCGTCGATCTAACCGTCGTTCTAAGCTTAATTCCCCTCCTCTTTCTGGTATAATTATATATTTCTTTTCCTTTCTTTTTTTATTTATGTTTCATTTGTTTGTTTGGTTGCGCAAAGTCGCAGATGAGAATCGAACCCCTGACGTCGGGGTCTAAGACGGCAAGACCCTTGTTGGGTCATTTGATATTAATCTTTTGATGTTGACTTGGGACTGTTTGAATTGGATATTGCTGACGAAATATATTCTTTTGGATAAAGGATAAAAAGTAGACTACTTTACACTGTACTATTTAACTTTTTTTTATTATTATTTTGGTTGGATGAAAATTTAGTAATAAAATTGTATATTGGATGAAAATTTAGTAATAAAATTTACTTGGTTAGTTATTGGAATAATGCCTCAGCTGGGGGGGGGGTTTGGGGTGGTCTAAGATGTATGCCGGGTTTCGCCCACTAATGTTTTTAGGTTTGAAACTCACTTGAGCATGTAGGATTGTTGAAAGTATGTGTAAAATTGAAAAGATGTTGTGGTTTTTTGGTGGAATTGGTGGACTAGAACTGTGGTTCTTGGAATTGATATTTGGACTATAGCTAATAAAAATATCATCAAGAAACTCGATAGGGCGGTCGTTTTTGGTTGATATTAGGGTTTTGTATGGAGGTAAATGAATATATGGTTGTCTAAATGAGAGCTGACTTTATTAGGATACTAGTTTGTACCTATGTTTTGGTATCTGTGGGTGTCTAGCATGCTTTTGAGGCCGAAATGTTTGTGGTTCTTGGATGATTTGAAAGATTGCGTTGAATAGTACACAATGGAATTTTACTAAACCTCGCTTTTTAGAAGCAATTAGAAATACGTCCTTCAGTTTGTGCAAAAATCTGTGTTGCCTGCTTTTTCTTGTAAGAATTGGATTTGCGGTGTAAGCTGCATTCAGCTCCTGCAATGCCATATCAAAAAATTGTTAGAGCATCTCTGATAATGCGTGTTCAAGTTATTGATTCTCTTTTGTGCTGTCTTGTTGTGAAGGATCACCTTCTATTGATATAACCGAACAAAATCAGCAAGTGTCTTCAACCTATCAGAGTAGTAGCACGTCTGGTTCTTCGTCGATGCTGCATGACCCAGAACAAGCACCCCATGTTGCGTTCAATTCCCTTCCACTATTGCATATGAATGAGCAGGGAGCAAGACAAGCAGCTGGTGTGAGAGTTTTGTCAAGGTCGTATCCCACCCCAAATAGATCCGTTGAGTCCGCTGGATTGCAAGATGTTGCGGATCTTGTTCCACAATACCTGTTAAATGGGTATAACAAGCAAAAGCGTTTCCAACCTCATTGGCCCTCAAATGCTGTTAAGGAGGCATTGGAGGTTGGTTTTGAGAATAACAAAATGTTCTATGTGAGATTGACATGATTATGAATGACCTTTAATTGGTTCTTTTTGGAATTGATATAACTATTGATACTGTGGCTTTCAGAGAGGTGAGCTCTTTCAAGCACAACTTCGCGTGAATGCACATAATAGACTTGAGGTTTGAGTTTCTGTGAACTAGAATTTCTTGTGTCACTGTTTCTGTCAGCATTTTTGTGGTAGATGGTAACTGTAGTTTCTACTTTCTCCGTGATTAGGCTTACTGCACAATTAAAGGCGTTTCGACAGATATTTTTATAAATGGACTCCCCAGGCAGAATCGAGCTGTAAGTTTTCTGTACTTGTTATCTTCAAAAATGTTTTATGGTGCTGCTACATTCAACTTTGCTACTTCCCTCTATTTGATCAAGTTTGTGAATGAATCACCATTTATTCCCCCTAAAGGGCTAGGCTACATAATTGTCTTTATCATACCAAGGATCTTGGTAGAGGAACTGAGGACCTTAGGTGATAGTGTGGCATAAGGATATCCAGTACAGTTATGTCTTTAGTTGTCCAATATCAGCTTGCTTTTCATTCTTTAATGAGAAAAATGAAGGTGGACATGCTATCTGAAATGAAGTTTGGGACACAAATTTTTTTAACAGCTAGATGCAGATTTGTCTAGTATTAACTTTATGATAAATCCAATTTTTTTCGTGCGCATTCCTTCGGTCTATTTTCAAGGCTGTGCTACCAAAGAACGCCACATGTCTAAGTTAGACTGTGGCTCACCTTTCTTTTTCCTCTTTTGAAACTAGGGGGGGGGGGGGGGGGGCTGTTTGCTTACTTAGCTTGTTACTTTTGGTGGTCCTTATGGGTTGTGACTCGTGTATGTATTTATATCTCTTTGTTAGTTGTAGTCTGTGTCTTCATGAAATAAGCAAGCCAATTTCTCACCTTCCTGCTAGAAAATTTTCTGCCTGTGTTATCCTGGTAAAACAGTGTTGTACATTGTAGTCTCTACCATCAATAGCTTTTTTCTTGATGGATGAGTTTCATGCAGGTGGAAGGAGATGTTGTTGCTATTAAGGTTGATCCTCCTGTGCTATGGAGTAAGATGAAAGGATCAGCAGGTTCTTGCAACGCTTCTTCTCCGACAGATGATCAAGACCCTTCCGAAGACACAGATTTAACTCTGGTTAGATCTAAGGGGAAAAATAGTATAGCTGCTGAATCTGGCTTTCTGCCTGTGACAAACTGTTCTCCTGTACATGAAAACGGATTGTACGATGTAAGCGGTAATTTTTCAGATAGGACCCCTCATCAAGATGTAAGTGGAATAGTGAACAACATTCACGCTAACGGACGCCACTACTCTGGCTTAGATCCTTCAAGTGGAGCTTGCTACCCTGTGAATAACGAAGTTTTAGATTCAGTTGAGAAATTGTGTCAGGCTGTTGTTTCATTGCCATCTAAAAGACCGACTGGTGCGGTTGTGGCTATCATTGAACCTTCTTCCCGTAGAGACTCTGTTGTGGGTTTTCTGAATGCTAAGTGGTGGTTTAGTAATGAGGGTTTCAGAAAGGAGAACAGAAAGGATGCAAACTTGCTGCCTTCTTTGAATTGCGATTACATCCATTTGGTACCGATTGACCCCAAACTCCCGAAAATGATTGTCCCTGTGAGATCATTGCCAGCTAATATCAAGATAAGATTGGATGATGGGGATGCATTAATAGAGACAGAACTGGTTGCTGCAAAAATTGATGATTGGGCAGACGAGAGTTTACTTCCACAAGCCTGTGTTGTGCGTAGTTTTGGACGTGGCGGAGATGTGGAACCACGAATTGAGGCTATTCTGTTTGAAAATGCGATTTTTTCTTCTGAATTTTCTATGGAGTCACTTTCCTGCTTGCCAGATGCGTCATGGCAGGTGCCACAGTCAGAGTTTGAATATAGAAGAGATATAAGAAATCTTTGTGTATTTACTATTGATCCTTCCACAGCCACTGATCTTGACGATGCTCTCTCAGTTGAAAGGTTGTCGAATGGGGTCTATAGGGTTGGGGTGCACATTGCTGATGTATCTTATTTTGTTCAACCAGATACAGCCTTGGACACAGAAGCTCAAGCTAGATCTACGAGCGTCTATATGTTGAAACGTAAAATATCCATGTTGCCTGCCTTGCTTTCGGAGAAGTTGGGTTCGCTTATTCCAGGAGTTGATAGGCTCACTTTTTCTATCTTTTGGGTTGTGGATGTTTCTGGGAATGTCCTAGACCGATGGGTTGGTCGCACAGTAATTAGATCTTGTTGCAAGTTGTCTTATGAGCACGCACAGGACATAATTGATGGCCGAGTAAGCGTAGACAGTTTGGACCATGGTGGAAATAATTTCCCTGAGCTGTATGGGAATTTTGGTTGGCATGATGTTTTTCAATCAGTGAGAAGTCTTCATGAGATATCTAAAGCTTTGAAGGACCATAGATTCAGAAATGGGGCCTTGCGGCTTGACAATGCAAAGATTGTGTTTTTGCTAGATGAGTTTGGAGTTCCCTATGATTGTATGCTTTCTGAGCGGAAGGACTCTAATTTTCTTGTGGAGGAGTTTATGCTTTTGGCCAATAGGACAGCCGCAGAAATCATAACTAAAGCTTTTCCTGATGGTGCTTTGTTGCGAAGGCACCCTGAACCTAACATGCGGAAGCTGAAAGAGTTTGAATTATTTTGCCGCAAACACGGTTTGGAATTGGATGCTTCTTCATCTGGCAGCTTGCATGCTTCACTGGAGAAGATCAGGGAGAAGCTCAAAGATGATTCAGTTTTTAGTGACATTCTTATTAATTATGCTACTAAGCCGATGCAACTGGCAACTTATTTTTGCAGTGGAGATATCACCGTGGGTATGGATGATTGGGGTCATTATGCGCTAGCAGTTCCTCTCTACACTCATTTTACTTCACCATTGCGTCGATACCCTGATATACTAGTGCATCGGACCTTGACTGCCGCTATAGAGGCAGAGCAGGTGTATCTGCAACATCAAAGAAAACTCAATCTAGTCAACCAGGCAGGGGATGGCAGGTGCTTCACTGGCATGAATTTCAGTGAAATTGCTTCCCAATCTGTGAAAGACATGAAAGCATTATCATCTGCATCATTGAAGCACAGGTTACCATGCTCGGAAACACTTTCAGATATGGCCTCCTACTGTAATCAGAGAAAATGGGCGAGTCGGCAGGTCAAGGATGCTATTGACAAACTATACATGTGGGTCTTGCTAAAGAATAGAGAGGTATGTCTTGCGGTGAAGTGCTTGCTACCTAATGTTGGTTACTGATTTATTAAGTATTGATGATTGTGTTAGATTTCTGGTTATTATTCGCTTCTAGTTCTGTCTCCGTTCCCACAGTACATGGTGCACATTACCGTTTTAACCTGAAAAAAGCTCCAGTCTGGATATCAGACCAGATTAGCCTGTAAAGGTAGTCAATATAAATGACTGCTTTGGGACACAGTAGACGAAGACAACTAATTTTGACACAGAATATAATTGATGTCCTTGTTTTGTAATTTTTCTTTTTTGTCCATTTGCAGATTTTGTTGTCTGAAGCAAGAGTTTTGGGTATAGGCCCGAGGTTTATGTCCATATATGTCAAGAAGCTAGCGGTATGTGTCGTTTTAAACTTTGGATTTGTTTGGATTTGCAAACATGATTTAGTTTTCTGTATCTAATATTTCTACGCCATATTCTCTGGTAGATTGAAAGGCGTATATACTATGATGAAGTTGATGGTTTGATTGCGGAATGGCTGGATGCTACATCCACACTTGTGCTCAATTATGTACATAACAAGCGTTTTCAACGGAGAGGCAATTCGGGTAGGTACAAGGCGCTAGAAGAAGTGGCCTTGATGGCTAGTTATTCCAGCTTAGAACCAGAATTTGATACTCTGCAAATTGGTGATTCTGATGAATCATGCCAGCCTTTGGAATGTGTGAAAAACCAGTCTGATGTGGGGGTTGATCCTGCTGTTTTCCCCCTCACGCTTCGTGTCTTGTCCACTATCCCTGTTGCTCTTCATGCTGTTGGTGGGGATGATGGGCCTGTAGATATTGCTGCTAGGCTGTATGTGACCTCATACTTTAGGTGAACTTAGGTCGTCTGTTTTTACTTTAACACGGAGTTCCCTCTTATATGGTAACGCTGGAGCTCTGTTTGTAGATAGTTGAAGTCGGTTTATAGTCTACCGAAGGTGGCTGCCACAGAATCAGCTGATGGATCATTTTATGTGGTTGTTTATTCTGAGCTCGAAACTTGTTATGTGAGGCGTAAAGAAGGGGGAGAATAATCCGGTCTGGTTGTCAGAGTTGCTGTTTTTACAGAAAGCTACTCGTGCAGGATGAGGGCCATGTTTTTTTCGATTGGCCAGTTCTAACCCTGTACCGAGAGCCAGGTGTTTATCCTCTTCTGTTACTTCAGTAGTCTCTTCTTTTTATCTTTTCTTTTTTCCACGCTACCTCAGACGTCTCCTAAATCTTTATTTGATGTAGACTTGCTGCCCAAATGTCTTTTAAAATTTTGGGCTGCATTACCAATTTCATGTTTGTTAATAAGAAAAGAGGCAGAGCTGCAACCCTCTGGGGAAATGATTTCTGCCTTTTAAACCTTTAGAACATTGTCTTTGAATGCATCTGTACAATCTTCGCCTTTGCTTGACATGTTTATGATCATGGAGGGCATGTAATATTGACAGGACACACCTTCCCCACTTCTTTTTGTCCTTATAATTGGACTTACTAGCACACAAACGAGATGGGTTCTCTGTAGTGTATCGTCCAAATCAAATTCTTGCAATAACATGTACGGAGTGTAGATTTCAACATTACCCTTCTGTAAGACAAACAAAATATTGATAATCAACAAAAGTATCGATAAATCTACCTTACCATTTACATGAACACAAATAGTCTTGAAAGAGACCGTCTATTCTTATTATAAAAGTAGAACAAGTCATGTTGGCCCAATAAAGGCATATAACTCTACAACTAATTTGGGCTTGTAGGGAGCTTCTAGAAAACCAATTAAAAAATTGGTCTACTTTTATAATAAAAGTAGACGGTCTTTTCTAATAATTTGTGTTACATGAATGCGAACTTGATCACAGATGGTGGTGAGAAAAATAATTTGTGTGACATGAATGCGAACTTGATCACACAGGTAAAAAAGAAAAATCAAGAGATGCTTTAACTATATTGGAAATACTTGCCTGTGGGTGGTGTTTGATTCTTATCTACCTCTTTGCTCGCTTCTAACAAACAAATAATTTTTTTAAGAATATATAAGACGGTCATTACAATTGAAATACTAGCACACATCCAAGATGGACTCTCTGAAGTGTATCATAACACAAATTGTTGCAATAACAAGAAATGTATGTTCTTCAACATAACCTTATATACTTTAACTTACTCCGTTCTATTGATCATTTTAAGATTATCAACAGAAGTGTATATTACCATTCACAAGAATGCGAACTTGATGACGAACTCTCTTTAATTTGTCAAATTCTTTTTTAAGTTGGTGGAGAGGAAAATAATTTGCTCAAAAGACATACGAAAAAAAGAGATCTTTCAACAATTAGAAATATGAGCTCTTGCCTAGTGGAATTTGGTTCTTTTCTACGTTTCAATTCAATGCACATTCCTTACCAACCAATCAAAACAAAAACATATAAAAGATAGTCCTAAAAATTTCACTGCTAAGCTTCAAAAACAAATTATAATTATATTGATTGCGTTATCTTTACAATTACTCTAATATAATTTATGTTATAATAAAGCTTTTTCCTACTTTAAAAAAAAAAAAGAGAATAATTATTAAAGCCCTAAATAAGCTCTTGGCGCCAACAACAGAGGGACCAAAAAATGGCAGGAATAGTATGGTATGGACCCTTAATAGACCTCTGCACTGCTTCTTCTCACGTTGATGATTTCGTTCAACTTATTGTCTTTGTTCATCAATCCAATCCTGTTGAGGTATTCTTTCACAAACTTAGTGGCTAATTTATTCAAATGGGTTCTATCTTAATGACTTCACCTCACAAATATTAATGCTTGTTTTGAAAAATATGCAGTATAAGTTAGCAAGAGGAGGAAATGTTGTAAGAACAGACATTCAAGTGGGTGATGAAACTCGACCCTTTTTCTCTGTCACTCTTTGGAATAAGCATCTTGCTGCTTCTGTTTCAGCTGGTGACATCATTCTGTTGCAAAGTACTAAACTTATGTTTTCATTGTTTATAATGTTCTTGTATATTGCCATTTTCAATAATGAACCAAGATATGATTTGGGTATTGGATGGTTTTGTGATTGGTCATGTGATCTTGTATGTTGCAGATGTAAAAGTGACGAAATTTGGGAGTACAATTGAAGCAAAGACTGTGCAGTATTCATCTGTTCTTTGTCTTGTCCATCCTTACCTTTCACTCCTTTCTAAAGGTTGCTTCTTTCTTTATATGCTTTAGATATTGTTGTTGTTAATATCGCGAGTTCACGATCATTCTGCTATAAGATGGGAATAAGCTCAGCTTGTTTCTTTGTTCAGTGCATATTTAGCTTAATGTGATAGTCTTTGTTTAGTCAGGAAAAATGGGTTAATCAGAATGATTTGTAGAGGCTAACTGTTTTATGTTCTGTAACTTAGGGGTGGATGAGTTGATGGGTAGTTGTAGAGTAGGGGGCACTGCGAAGGAAAAGCTCAGAAGGGTGATAGATTGGGTGCAGCGGACGCGATCCACTCTTTGTAATGAAGTCAAAGGCGATCATGTTCATGTACTTATCTTTTCAATACTCTTTCTACATTGTTCTTTGGTCAATCTCATTTTTGTTAGTTGCTTCAAGGTGCCTCAATGTTTGTTTTCGTAAGTTCTGATTTTGCTGTCTTCCTGTATTCTTTCTTCCAGCCAATTTATTTCAATCTTTGTTGAATGCTATGTTCTATGTCATATTTCCCTCAAATGGATTTTGGACTAAATTTGTGTTTTGTTAGTCTACTATTGACCGTCTTTAATTGACGCCAGCTTAACATAACTTGTATGTGCATCAAGATAGACTCCAGCCATACGAAACTGGAAAGTGCACGAAGAGCAAGAATCGCGGAAATGTTACTTGCTTTCAGAAGTATTACAGCTAGGTAATTCCTGTAAGGCTATCTTTTATGCATCAGTGGGTGAAATCTTTTTGCCATCAGCCGGGCATGATTCAGAGACAGAAAGGATGTTCCTCAGTAGATGGCTTAGTAGCAGGACAGACAATGTAGTGGAAGACCTAATTTGTACAGGCTGCCAGCTCTGTGGCTCCCCATTGTGTTCTGAGTATGATCCTTATACTTGTAGGTTTTAATTTTTTCATGATGACTATCGCCTTGCATACTAAATGGTTTTGTGTTTGTTTGTTGCACAAGGTCCAGAGGTGCACAGCAAGCTGTAGCCCCTTTATACTGTAAGAGGAGCTCAAATCGACTTCATACTGTGGGTCTCATATACAAGCCATTTATGGTAAGTAGTCTCCTCAAACACGATTAAGTAGAAAAGAAATGTTTCTGCCAAAGACATAAATTGTGGGAGATAAATTGTGGGAGAAATCTTGATGGCTCCAAACAAACAGAATTCGGTGACTGAGCAAGTCGCAGACAGCAATGTGAATTTTAAGGCACTTCTGATAGGCAATTTTGCAGCACCTGTCTGTGCAATCCAAATAGAAAATCGTTTTTTATGTATCTTATGTCTGGTTTTGCCACCAGAACCAGCAGTCCCATCTCATAAATTAAATTGTTTGCTGTATGCAGAAAAAACTTTTTTGCTGTCTGTAAATAAAAGTGATTTGTAACTAGTAGCATAGTTACTCCTCATTTGTTGAGGTTACACAGCAAAGTTATTTACAGACTCATGATTCATGATTGCACTTCTAATCAGTACTACTCTCCAATTGCAGTTGTATGTATGGGATAATTGGCACTATATTCCACTTCTTGTTACTCATAAGGCGGCTGAAGTCCTGTTTGGGAACATCAGAGCAGAGAAAGTGCACCAGTCTTACAACTCCCAAAATAGTGCTGCTGCCAAGTTACATGAGCTCAAAGCAGCTAAGAAGGAAGTCATGAAGTCCTGCTCATCAGGCAAACCTGTGGCATCAGGGTCTAGCAGCAAAAACCAGTGTGTTAAAATCCCAAACTTCTACTTGATTTGGTTAATTCTGCTAAAAATGTTGCTACTTCAAGGGAAGAATACCCCTTTCAAATTTGAAGCCCTTGTTGATCCTAGCTTGGAAATGGAAGATGGGAGATTTGAAATGATTGGTGTGTCAATGCCATATTCGAATACAAATGTATTTACTGAAGCCTTATAAACGACAGTTTAGCTGAAATTGCAAAGAAGTTCATAGTCAACTCTAATTGCTAACTGCTGATGTTCAACACAGTTTTACTTTGGAGATGTGTTGTTGATCTCGGGGCCTCATGGTTGTGGGTTACAGACTTACAGTGTTACATGCTTATCAGTTTCAGACAGTGTTGGCTTATCAAGACTTGGTTTGAAGTGCTATTGAAATCAAAAGACACTATAAATTCCTTTTTTCTTTTCTTTTTGAACTGAGCAGTTGTATTAGGCTTCATACATATGTGATGTATGCTGTTGAACAAAAATTGTATTTTGGTTGTCCCTTTGAACATAAAGCACTTGTTACATACAATATTACAGAGGATACTTTTTCAATAAATTGCACTTCAAAGATATATAAAACACATTATTCATATAGAAGAGAAAACAGAGCAATAAACATCATTAACAGCTCCAGTAAAAAAAGTTGCGCTAGGTTTAACAGTCATACAAAACTTAGTATATCATGAATTCATGATGGCTTGTGGACTAGAAAAGTGTAAACTTGTGACTTCCAAGTCTAAGCTTGACAAACAGGTGAGGGAGAGTAATTTAGAGATAGGGTGGAATGTATGCTTCTTATAAACTTGTGAAGGTTTGTACATAGGCTTCTTGTACACTAGTGATGGGGAGTAGCACGGAGTCCTGTAAACTGGGGATGTAGAGAAGTATGGAGACTTGTATAACGGAGACGATGAATAGCATGGGGACCTGTATCCGGGAATAAGTAGTATGCAGACTTGAGGGGAGATTGTGAGTAGAATGGAAACTTGTAAACATGCGGAGGGGAGTAGGACGGAGACTCATATGCTGGTGATGAGGAGTAGCCATAGTATTCACGGGCGGAAGCAACAACAACCAGTGATAGGAGAAGCAAGGAGGCAATGAAAAAATGATTAAAAGCCATTTTCCTTTGTTATGTGGTTCTTTTACACTCACTATGATATGTTACAAAAGAATGGAGGATGAATGGATGTTATAAAATCTGCATCCTTGGCTATCTATATATTATCTCCAACTTGATGCTATTTAAGTATTACTCCGACGAAGTCTAATTATACTGGTGAATAAGTATCAACTTTGGTTGCGTAATTGTTAGAATGAACCAATATGAGTGGCAGAGTGGGAGAGCAAATGAAACCGAGTCCAATGCTACCAAGTCGTCGTAACTGAGTCCTATAGTGAAAAACTCAGGAAACACTACCGCACTACATCTCCTGTTGTAGTGTTTTAAGCAATTTCTGCCTTTACTTGTCAATGTTAACTTACATCTTGAGTTACACAATGGGGATTGGAGATGAAATTGAAGGCTGATCCTCTGAAGTCTACATTCATTCAGATTTTCACACAATTTCCGCTATTCACCAACTCAAGACTTTCAGTGGCTTCATAAGGCATCACACAATCTTGGATCTCAAGGAGCATTTGGGAACTAAGTACTGTAAAGTGTTCTCAGACAATACATGCCATAGTTTACCCTAGATCTGCCATGCGTCCAATAATTCTCAAAGCATAGGGTGAGCTCGGTAGTTACAATCACGAGCTACACTCTTTTGGCTTGGGTTGCTTAAGCAAAACCATGGCATAATGTATGGTCTGAATGGTAAGTGGAGACTGGAAACTAGATATTACACTAGAAGACCAACCACAAACTTGCTGTTGAGTTTTTCAACCCATCATCTTGGGGGTGATGGGGCTCAATGGCATTTTCTGTTGGGGAGTTCCTGTAATTTCATTGATGATAGTAAGTAATGACACGATCTTTGGTGATGCTAGCCTTGTCTACTGAATGCAGTAGTCTACACTGCTACTTATCAATGATATTGTTACCACCAAGAGCACAGTGAACTGGATTTGCATTGTACACAAAAGCCATATGGTTAATTTTGAAGTAAAGATTATCACTCTGCTGAAGACAAGTTACACAAAACAGGTTTATTCACGGTGTTGACATAAAAACCAGATTATCATCCTCACTCCGGCACCACTACATCAGTCACTGAATCTTGTGATTCCATTGCTGCATTTTGCTCTTCCAAGAGCTTCATTTGACGCTCTGCGTGTTCTCTCTCGCAAGCACTGATCCCCATGATGATGTCCAGCATGGTGCCTGTCGTACCGAAGAAAACAAGTGGCGCCAAAGATTTCCTCCTTATCCCAACAGGAATAGCCACTAAAGCACCCAATACAGAGAAAACCCATGTTCCCAAGGCACTGTACAGAAAGAGTTTCCAATAAATATTGTAAAAAGCAGATGAGAATAGCTATTCACTTAGTAGATCAAGATGTATGCGGCTGACTGATACACATGATTTCAAGCTATACATAAAAATAAAAAACAGCTGCAGTACTATTATCCTAAAAATTTATGCATTTCTCAACGTATATGCGGAGAAAATGATTCCCACAATATTCACATATCAATCATCAGTCGCAGAGCAAAAAACTACATCAGGATTTGGGCACTGCTAAGCTTATCTCTTGCATACTTCAAGTAACCAAAGTTACTTGCATTATAAGTCCACTTGGCAACTGAGTGCCAGTAACAATAGCAGGTAATAGAACTCACAAGCCATATGTCCGCGATAACAGAATTTAAGCAAGGTGTCAAATCCTAACCTACAATTCTGGTTTGTTTATAAAAAGCAAGGAAAGAGTGGGACAAGCAACTGCAACTTCCACTAACAAACATGATGTCGGAATTTATCCCCAAACGATCTACAGTTCTACACTATTAACAGTAAGATACAGATCCTATTAAGAACACTAAGAGGTACTCCGTATATTGTGAAAATTCTCTATCTAGTGGCCACAGCGATGCTGGAATCTGCTGATTAGGTCGCAGTACCAATCTATAAGTTGAAAGTATTTCTGGAACAAAATTGGAGTCAATTTGCTTGGACCCCCTTGAAGTTTTAAAAGCACCAGAGATTTACCATCTCTACAATTAAGAAACAAGCTCTATGGCACGCTTGTTCAACGGGCAGTTCCTTGCTAATGTACGAAAAAAAAAGGAAAAAAAATTCACGCACCAGCAAAATTTAACACTAGCCAACATTCAACCAAGGGTAGAGAATAGGTACAGTGGCTACTTTACTAATAGGATGCCCAATTATATTCCTACACCATCGGTTTTGTCGATTATTCACATGTTCGAATCGATTGATAAACACAGCATAAATCTATCAAGACGAAGGAATGACATTGCCATATGCTCCAATTATGCTCCAATATAACCTATGAGCATGCTTTGTCACTTTCGGAACTTTTTCCGGAAAATCAAAAATCAACCCAAAAAGCCGGGTTTTTGTGGACTATAACCCACGAAAAAACCTTGTTTCGGCTCAGAAATGGAATTTGACGAAAATTGGCGGGAGGCATACTAGATACACATAATGAAGAACTGAACAAGAAAATCGGCAAAAAGTAGTATAGGCATAGCCCAAACCATCGGTTTTGTCCATTATTCACATGTTCGAATCGAGCGATAAACACAACGTAAATCTATTAAGACGAAGGAATGGCATTGTCATATACTCCAATTATGCTCCAATATAACCTATGCCCATGCTTGGTCACTTTCGGAACTTTTTCCGGAAAATCAAAAATCGACCCAAATAACCGGTTTTTGTGGACTACCCACGAAAAAACCTCGTTTCGGCTCAAAAATAGAACCGGACGAAAATTGGCATAAGGCATCCTAGACACATATATTGGAGAATGAAACAAGAAAACTGCCAAAAACTAGCCAAGGCGTAGCCCAAACCATCAGTTTTGTCCATTGTGCACATGCTCAAATCGAGCGCTAAACACACCGTAAAACTACCAAGAAGGAGGAATGTCATTTCCACATGCTTCAATTATGCTCCAATACACCCTATGAACATGCTTGGTAAATTTCGGGACATTTCGGATCCGTCGAAAATTGGCCGAACCTTAGATAGAGGCCGTTTTAGTAGGGTATAACGTCCGCCCGAACCAAATGGTCTCAAAAATGTCATCTCGGAAATGGACGAAAATTAGCATGAGGCATAGTAGACACATATAATGGAAAATGGAACAAAAAATGTGGCAAAAAGTAGTCTTGGCATAGGCCATACCAACGGTTTTGCCCACGAGGCACATGCTTGTCTCGAGCGGAAAACACGCCGTAAAACCACCTAACACCAAGAAACAATGGCTCCAAACATACTCTTATATTCCCTATTGGTAAGCTAGGTCACTTTTGGAACACTTCCAAAAACACCAAAAATACCAAAAACTGACACAAAAAAGGCCGTGGCCGTTTTTATGTGCTATAATCCACGCCCCGCAATGTCTTCACAAAAACTACACATATTAGAAGAATCATCCAACATCTTCACAATGTCTCTCCAGCTTCACCGTGGCAAAACATCTAAAGTTCTAAAGCCTTTAGCACATCTTCAAGAAACTCCGCCGCAGGCCCCACTCAAAACCACGACAGACACATGAAACAACAGAAGATTAACAGATTCATAACTGGCCTCTGAACACTAAGCGTGCCAAATAATGTTTATGGTTCATGATTAGTTCTGAGCTCACAAAAATCATCATACCAGATTATACTCGAGTAGGCAGCCATTCCCCAAGTAGGCAATAACTACATCTATTACCCCCGTCAGTCATCATAAAACTAAAGCGAATGTGACCAAGTATGTGCAAGTAAACTTCTTGATCAGACACAGTTACACCCATATGCATCTATAATATCTACCAATTTCAGTGGCAGATCCGATATTGAAAATCTGGGGTGCAATTTGCTATTTTCTTACCATTTTCTACTTTATTATACCATTTCCCCCTTATTCCTAATTTTTCTACCTGGGGTGCATTTTGCTACCCCTTGTTACCTCTTCCTCTGCCCCTTGATCACCCTACAACCTCTTATAACTCATCAGGCTCCCACCTACCGCGCTATGGCGGCGTAGGACTGTAGGGGGCTGCCACTACTCAGCCTTACCTCTGCAAAGGTATCCTTATGTGCTATTCTAAATCATATAGAAAACTGAGATTGGTTCTATGACACAAATGATTTAGTCAATTCAAAACCCAAAATGATCAGAATTTATCTGAGTAATCAATTGCCTGAAGCATCCATGCAGTATGTAGTGAAGAGATTAACAAGTGAAAAATGTAAAACTAAAACACTAATCCAGCACAAAAAAGTCATCCATAAAGAGAGTAATTCACTAAGTTTGTTGGGCAACCCATTTCACAGAAGAGTCATATAAATGCAATATATAAGAGACAAAACCCATGAAATAAACACAGAGATTAAGGCCATAAAACCCTTTATTAAAACATTAAGCAGTTATTTAAAGATGTGGTGAAAAGGGTAGCATGAGAGTTAAAAGACTAACTTAGAGACAGAACATTCTTCAAGCTGCTTTACTTCTTGATTTCCAGACATGTTTGAACTGAAGCAGTTCAGTTCGATGTGTTGCACTTCAGTTGTAGATCACTTCTTTACTTCAGAAGTTCGGAGTGGGAGACAACTACCATCCCCAAATAGGTAAACGGGCTATCTTCTGACCCGTTCTAATTTTTTCTTTATGTTAAAATTAGATGGGTTTAAATTGGTTCTTCGTGTACTTTTAAGTGTAACAAAAAAAAGAGTTTTTTGTTGAA
The DNA here is from genome assembly GCA_901111285.1 of Corrigiola litoralis. Taxonomy (NCBI): domain Eukaryota; kingdom Viridiplantae; phylum Streptophyta; class Magnoliopsida; order Caryophyllales; family Caryophyllaceae; genus Corrigiola; species Corrigiola litoralis. Next base: position 917 of record CAAKMY010121824.1, on the reverse strand, counting down.
ATTGACATTTATAAAACAATTTTTGCGAATTGACACTTTTATAAAAACTTTTTGCCCAAACACACCTTGTAATCAATTTTTTTTGTCAGAATACCACTTGACAGATTCCGTCGAGTTAGTCTAATAGTGACCAATTTACGCTTAAAAGTGACCAATTTACGTCTAATAATGATCACATCTAATTTAATTTAAAATTAGACCGTTTATCTAGATATTTTATGTCCTTAATACGTACGACACAAAGACTTGATCGAGTGGTAATAATAAATATTTCAAGATTATAATGTTACAATCCTCATTCTTGAATTATTTAGAATGAGAATGAGAATACTTTACATGAATGATTTTTTGGTTTAATTCTGATTCGAGTAGAGTAGGATCACTAGCACGATAAAGTATTTCCTCTAGCTTTTAATACTGTTGAATATATTCCTGAGTCTTGAACATGAGACTTTTGGTTAAGGAACATATTATTAACCATAATAGGCGACTTTTATTCAAAGAACAAAAATATGAAAGAAAAGGGTCTACGACCTATTTGGCATACAATTTTTTTTGTGTAGCGGTTGAACCGTAGCCGCTATCTTTGATATGCTCTGAATAGTGACATTGTCCCAACGAAAATTCCTCTCATAATTACTATTACGAGGGTTTGAACCTAAGATCAAGAGNNCAACTTAATCAGTTGAGCCAACCCATTTGGTAAAAATTGATAGTGAGTTATGTTAATTGTTTAGCTCAATCGATTATTGATGATAAGTTTTTAAATCTCTTTTTGGCAAGACCGATTACATATTCAAATCATTAAGTCAAGTTAATCAGCAAAGTAAATATAGTGTAATTTTAGAAGGAGGACCTAGAAGTTGGAAGTTAAAAAAAAAAAAAGATTTTACTGCAGCCAGGAATTGAACCTGGAA